>CAXIWQ010000513.1:0-52095 GCA_964036275.1 Litoditis marina
GTGGCTGTGCGCCACAGAATAGATAGTCGTATTAGGTTTTTGTAGCTGGGAGCAACATACTTGGTAGCCGTATAACCTTTTTCCTGTAGCTGCACGGCAAAGAGTCAATAACCGCGTTAATTTGTCTTTTGTGGCTGTGCGCCACAGAATAGATTGTCGTATTAGGTTTTTGTAGCTGGGAGCAACAGATTTGATAGCCGTATGAAATATTCTCTGTAACTGCGAGGCAAAGAGTCAATAACCGCGTTAATTCGTCTTTTGTGGCTGTGCGCCACAGAATATATAGTCGTATTAGGTTTTTGTAGCTGGGAGCAACAGACTTGATAGCCGTATGAACTGTTCTCTGTAGCTGCAAGGCAAAGAGGTAATAACCGCGTTAATTTGTCTTTTGTGGCTGTGCGCCACAGAATATAAAGTCGTATTAGGTTTTTGTAGCTGGGAGCAACAGATTTGATAGCCGTATGAAATGTTCTCTGTAACTGCAAGGCAAAGAGTCAATAACCGCGTTAATTTGTATTTTGTGGCTGTGCGCCACAGAATATAAAGTCGTATTATGTTTTTGTAGTTGGAAGCAACAGACTTGATAGCCGTATGATTTTTTTTTGTAGCTGCAAGTCAAAATGTCAATAACCGCGTTAATTCGTCTTTGTGGCTGTGCGCCTCAGAATAGATTGTCGTATTAGGTTTTTGTAGCTGGGAGCAACAGATTTGATAGCCGTATGAAATGTTCTCTGTAACTGCGAGGCAAAGAGTCAATAACCGCGTTAATTCGTCTTTTGTGGCTGTGCGCCACAGAATATATAGTCGTATTAGGTTTTTGTAGCTGGGAGCAACAAACTTGATAGCCGTATGAACTTTTCTCTGTAGCTGCAAGCCAACAAGTCGATAACCGCGATAATTTGTATTTTGTGGCTGTGCGCCACAGAATAGATTGTCGTATTAGGTTTTTGTAGCTGGGAGCAACAGATTTGATAGCCGTATGAACTGTTCTCTGTAGCTGCAAGGCAAAGAGTCGATAACCGCGTCAATTCGTATTTTGTGGCTGTGCGCCACAGAATAGATAGTCGTATTAGGTTTTTGTAGCTGGGAGCAACATACTTGGTAGCCGTATAACCTTTTTCCTGTAGCTGCACGGCAAAGAGTCAATAACCGCGTTAATTTGTCTTTTGTGGCTGTGCGCCACAGAATAGATTGTCGTATTAGGTTTTTGTAGCTGGGAGCAACAGATTTGATAGCCGTATGAAATATTCTCTGTAACTGCGAGGCAAAGAGTCAATAACCGCGTTAATTCGTCTTTTGTGGCTGTGCGCCACAGAATATATAGTCGTATTAGGTTTTTGTAGCTGGGAGCAACAGACTTGATAGCCGTATGAACTGTTCTCTGTAGCTGCAAGGCAAAGAGTCGATAACCGCGATAATTCGTATTTTGTGGCTGTGCGCCACAGAATAGATAGTCGTATTAGGTTTTTTTAGCTGGGAGCAACATACTTGATAGCCGTATAACCTTTTTCCTGTAGCTGCACTTCAAAGAGTCAATAACCGCGTTAATTTGTCTTTTGTAACTGTGCGCCACAGAATATAGAGTCGTATTAGGTTTTCGTAGCTGGGAGCAACAGACTTGATAGCCGTATGAATTTTTTTCTGTAGCTGCAAGGCACAGAGGTAATAACCGCGTTAATTTGTCTTTTGTGGCTGTGCGCCACAGAATAGATTGTCGTATCAGGTTTTTGTAGCTGGGAGCAACAGACTTGATAGCCGTATGAACTTTTCTATGTAGCTGCAAGCCAACAAGTCGATAACCGCGATAATTCGTATTTTGTGGCTGTGCGCCACAGAATAGATATTCGCATTAGGTTTTTGTAGCTGGGAGCAACATATTTGATAGCCGTATAACCTTTTTCCTGTAGCTGCACGGCAAAGAGTCAATAACCGCGTTAATTTGTCTTTTGTGGCTGTGCGCCACAGAATATAAAGTCGTATTAGGTTTTTGTAGCTGGGAGCAACAGACTTGATAGCCGTATGAACTTTTTTCTGTAGCTGCAAGGCAAAGAGGTAATAACCGCGTTAATTTGTCTTTTGTGGCTGTGCGCCACAGAATAGATTGTCGTATCAGGTTTTTGTAGCTGGGAGCAACAGACTTGATAGCCGTATGAACTTTTTTCTGTAGCTGCAAGGCAAAGAGGTAATAACCGCGTTAATTTGTCTTTTGTGGATGTGCGCCACAGAATAGATTGTCGTATCAGGTTTTTGTAGCTGGGAGCAACAGACTTGATAGCCGTATGAACTTTTTTCTGTAGCTGCAAGGCAAAGAGGTAATAACCGCGTTAATTTGTCTTTTGTGGCTGTGCGCCATAGGATATAAAGTCGTATTAGGTTTTTGTAGCCATGAGCAACAGACTTGATAGCCGTATAAACTTTTTTTTGTAGCTGCAAGGCAAAAAGTCGATAACCGCGTTATATCGTATTTTGTGGCTGTGTGCCACAGAATAGATAGTTGTATTGGGTTTTTCTAGCTGGGCAACATACTTGATAGCCATATAAACTTTTTTCTGTAGCTGCACGGCAAAGAGTCAATAACCGCGTTAATTTGTCTTTTGTGGCTGTGCGCCACAGAATATAAAGTCGTATTAGGTTTTTGTAGCTGGGAGCAACAGACTTGATAGCCGTATAAACTTTTTTTCTGTAGCTGCAAGGCAAAGAGATAATAACCGCGTTAATTTGTCTTTTGTGGCTGTGCGCCACAGAATATAAAGTCGTATTAGGTTTTTGTAGCTGGGAGCAACAGATTTGATAGCCGTATGAAATGTTCTCTGTAACTGCGAGGCAAAGAGTCAATAACCGCGTTAATTCGTCTTTTGTGGCTGTGCGCCACAGAATATATAGTCGTATTAGGGTTTTGTAGCTGGGAGCAACAGACTTGATAGCCGTATGAACTTTTCTCTGTAGCTGCAAGCCAACAAGTCGATAACCGCGATAATTTGTATTTTGTGGCTGTGCGCCACAGAATAGATTGTCGTATTAGGTTTTTGTAGCTGGGAGCAACAGATTTGATAGCCGTATGAACTGTTCTCTGTAGCTGCAAGGCAAAGAGTCGATAACCGCGTCAATTCGTATTTTGTGGCTGTGCGCCACAGAATAGATAGTCGTATTAGGTTTTTGTAGCTGGGAGCAACATACTTGGTAGCCGTATAACCTTTTTCCTGTAGCTGCACGGCAAAGAGTCAATAACCGCGTTAATTCGTCTTTTGTGGCTGTGCGCCACAGAATATGAAGTCGTATTAGGTTTTTGTAGCTGGGAGCAACAGACTTGATGGCCGTATGAACTTTTTTCTGTAGCTGCAAGGCAAAGAAGTAATAACCGCGTTAATTTGTCTTTTGTGGCTGTGCGCCACAGAATATATTGTCGTATCAGGTTTTTGTAGCTGGGAGCAACAGACTTGATAGCCGTATGAACTTTTCTCTGTAGCTGCAAGCCAACAAGTCGATAACCGCGATATTTCGTGTTTTGTGGCTGTGCGCCACAGAATAGATTGTCGTATTAAGTTTTTGTAGCTGGGAGCGACAGATTTGATAGCCGTATGAACTGTTCTCTGTAGCTGCAAGGCAAAGAGTCGATAACCGCGTTAATTCGTATTTTGTGGCTGTGCGCCACAGAATAGATAGTCGTATCAGGTTTTTGTAGCTGGGAGCAACATACTTGATAGCCGTATAACCTTTTTCCTGTAGCTGCACGGCAAAGAGTCAATAACCGCGTTAATTTGTCTTTTGTGGCTGTGCGCCACAGAATATAAAGTCGTATTAGGTTTTTGTAGCTGGGAGCAACAGACTTGATAGCCGTATGAACTTTTTTCTGTAGCTGCAAGGCAAAGAGGTAATAACCGCGTTAATTTGTCTTTTGTGGCTGTGCGCCACAGAATAGATTGTCGTATTAGGTTTTTGTAGCTGGGAGCGACAGATTTGATAGCCGTATGAACTGTTCTCTGTAGCTGCAAGGCAAAGAGTCGATAACCGCGTTAATTTGTCTTTTGTGGCTGTGCGCCACAGAATAGATAGTCGTATCAGGTTTTTGTAGCTGGGAGCAACATACTTGATAGCCGTATAACCTTTTTCCTGTAGCTGCACGGCAAAGAGTCAATAACCGCGTTAATTTGTCTTTTGTGGCTGTGCGCCACAGAATATAAAGTCGTATTAGGTTTTTGTAGCTGGGAGCAACAGACTTGATAGCCGTATGAACTTTTTTCTGTAGCTGCAAGGCAAAGAGGTAATAACCGCGTTAATTTGTCTTTTGTGGCTGTGCGCCACAGGATATAAAGTCGTATTAGGTTTTTGTAGCCATGAGCAACAGACTTGATAGCCGTATAAACTTTTTTCTGTAGCTGCAAGGCAAAGAGTCGATAACCGCGTTATATCGTATTTTGTGGCTGTGTGCCACAGAATAGATAGTTGTATTGGGTTTTTCTAGCTGGGAGCAACATACTTGATAGCCATATAAACTTTTTTCTGTAGCTGCACGGCAAAGAGTCAATAACCGCGTTAATTTGTCTTTTGTGGCTGTGCGCCACAGAATATAAAGTCGTATTAGGTTTTTGTAGCTGGGAGCAACAGACTTGATAGCCGTATAAACTTTTTTTTCTGTAGCTGCAAGGCAAAGAGGTAATAACCGCGTTAATTTGTCTTTTGTGGCTGTGCGCCACAGAATATAAAGTCGTATTAGGTTTTTGTAGCTGGGAGCAACAGATTTGATAGCCGTATGAAATGTTCTCTGTAACTGCAAGGCAAAGAGTCAATAACCGCGTTAATTTGTATTTTGTGGCTGTGCGCCACAGAATATAAAGTCGTATTATGTTTTTGTAGTTGGAAGCAACAGACTTGATAGCCGTATGATTTTTTTTTGTAGCTGCAAGTCAAAATGTCAATAACCGCGTTAATTCGTCTTTGTGGCTGTGCGCCACAGAATATGTTGTCGTATTAGGTTTTTGTAGCTGGGAGCAACAGATTTGATAGCCGTATGAAATGTTCTCTGTAACTGCGAGGCAAAGAGTCAATAACCGCGTTAATTCGTCTTTTGTGGCTGTGCGCCACAGAATATATAGTCGTATTAGGTTTTTGTAGCTGGGAGCAACAGACTTGATAGCCGTATGAACTTTTCTCTGTAGCTGCAAGCCAACAAGTCGATAACCGCGATAATTTGTATTTTGTGGCTGTGCGCCACAGAATAGATTGTCGTATTAGGTTTTTGTAGCTGGGAGCAACAGATTTGATAGCCGTATGAACTGTTCTCTGTAGCTGCAAGGCAAAGAGTCGATAACCGCGTCAATTCGTATTTTGTGGCTGTGCGCCACAGAATAGATAGTCGTATTAGGTTTTTGTAGCTGGGAGCAACATACTTGGTAGCCGTATAACCTTTTTCCTGTAGCTGCACGGCAAAGAGTCAATAACCGCGTTAATTTGTCTTTTGTGGCTGTGCGCCACAGAATATAAAGTCGTATTAGGTTTTTGTAGCTGGGAGCAACAGACTTGATGGCCGTATGAACTTTTTTCTGTAGCTGCAAGGCAAAGAAGTAATAACCGCGTTAATTTGTCTTTTGTGGCTGTGCGCCACAGAATAGATTGTCGTATCAGGTTTTTGTAGCTGGGAGCAACAGACTTGATAGCCGTATGAACTTTTCTCTGTAGCTGCAAGCCAACAAGTCGATAACCGCGATATTTCGTGTTTTGTGGCTGTGCGCCACAGAATAGATTGTCGTATTAGGTTTTTGTAGCTGGGAGCAACAGATTTGATAGCCGTATGAACTGTTCTCTGTAGCTGCAAGGCAAAGAGTCGATAACCGCGTTAATTCGTATTTTGTGGCTGTGCGCCACAGAATAGATAGTCGTATCAGGTTTTTGTAGCTGGGAGCAACATACTTGATAGCCGTATAACCTTTTTCCTGTAGCTGCACGGCAAAGAGTCAATAACCGCGTTAATTTGTCTTTTGTGGCTGTGCGCCACAGAATATAAAGTCGTATTAGGTTTTTGTAGCTGGGAGCAACAGACTTGATAGCCGTATGAACTTTTTTCTGTAGCTGCAAGGCAAAGAGGTAATAACCGCGTTAATTTGTCTTTTGTGGCTGTGCGCCACAGAATAGATTGTCGTATCAGGTTTTTGTAGCTGGGAGCAACATACTTGATAGCCGTATGAACTTTTTTCTGTAGCTGCAAGGCAAAGAGGTAATAACCGCGTTAATTTGTCTTTTGTGGCTGTGCGCCACAGGATATAAAGTCGTATTAGGTTTTTGTAGCCATGAGCAACAGACTTGATAGCCGTATAAACTTTTTTCTGTAGCTGCAAGGCAAAGAGTCGATAACCGCGTTATATCGTATTTTGTGGCTGTGTGCCACAGAATAGATAGTTGTATTGGGTTTTTCTAGCTGGGAGCAACATACTTGATAGCCATATAAACTTTTTTCTGTAGCTGCACGGCAAAGAGTCAATAACCGCGTTAATTTGTCTTTTGTGGCTGTGCGCCACAGAATATAAAGTCGTATTAGGTTTTTGTAGCTGGGAGCAACAGACTTGATAGCCGTATAAATTTTTTTCCTGTAGCTGCAAGGCAAAGAGGTAATAACCGCGTTAATTTGTCTTTTGTGGCTGTGCGCCACAGAATATAAAGTCGTATTAGGTTTTTGTAGCTGGGAGCAACAGATTTGATAGCCGTATGAAATGTTCTCTGTAACTGCAAGGCAAAGAGTCAATAACCGCGTTAATTTGTATTTTGTGGCTGTGCGCCACAGAATATAAAGTCGTATTATGTTTTTGTAGTTGGAAGCAACAGACTTGATAGCCCCATGATTTTTTTTTGTAGCTGCAAGTCAAAATGTCAATAACCGCGTTAATTCGTCTTTGTGGCTGTGCGCCACAGAATAGATTGTCGTATCAGGTTTTTGTAGCTGGGAGCAACAGACTTGATAGCCGTATGAACTTTTTTCTGTAGCTGCAATGCAAAGAGGTAATAACCGCGTTAATTTGTCTTTTGTGGCTGTGCGCCACAGGATATAAAGTCGTATTAGGTTTTTGTAGCCATGAGCAACAGACTTGATAGCCGTATAAACTTTTTTCTGTAGCTGCAAGGCAAAGAGTCGATAACCGCGTTATATCGTATTTTGTGGCTGTGTGCCACAGAATAGATAGTTGTATTGGGTTTTTCTAGCTGGGAACAACATACTTGATAGCCATATAAACTTTTTTCTGTAGCTGCACGGCAAAGAGTCAATAACCGCGTTAATTTGTCTTTTGTGGCTGTGCGCCACAGAATATAAAGTCGTATTAGGTTTTTGTAGCTGGGAGCAACAGACTTGATAGCCGTATAAACTTTTTTTCTGTAGCTGCAAGGCAAAGAGGTAATAACCGCGTTAATTTGTCTTTTGTGGCTGTGCGCCACAG
Source organism: Litoditis marina (assembly GCA_964036275.1). Classification (NCBI taxonomy): domain Eukaryota; kingdom Metazoa; phylum Nematoda; class Chromadorea; order Rhabditida; family Rhabditidae; genus Litoditis; species Litoditis marina. The sequence continues at coordinate 7,425 of CAXIWQ010000513.1, forward strand.
AATATAAAGTCGTATTAGGTTTTTGTAGCTGGGAGCAACAGACTTGATAGCCGTATGAACTTTTTTCTGTAGCTGCAAGGCAAAGAGTCGATAACCGCGTTATATCGTATTTTGTGGCTGTGTGCCACAGAATAGATAGTTGTATTGGGTTTTTCTAGCTGGGAGCAACATACTTGATAGCCATATAAACTTTTTTCTGTAGCTGCACGGCAAAGAGTCAATAACCGCGTTAATTTGTCTTTTGTGGCTGTGCGCCACAGAATAGATTGTCGTATCAGGTTTTTGTAGCTGGGAGCAACAGACTTGATAGCCGTATGAACGTTTTTCTGTAGCTGCAAGGCAAAGAGGTAATAACCGCGTTAATTTGTCTTTTGTGGCTGTGCGCCACAGGATATAAAGTCGTATTAGGTTTGTGTAGCCATGAGCAACAGACTTGATAGCCGTATAAACTTTTTTCTGTAGCTGCAAGGCAAAGAGTCGATAACCGCGTTATATCGTATTTTGTGGCTGTGTGCCACAGAATAGATAGTTGTATTGGGTTTTTCTAGCTGGGAACAACATACTTGATAGCCATATAAACTTTTTTCTGTAGCTGCACGGCAAAGAGTCAATAACCGCGTTAATTTGTCTTTTGTGGCTGTGCGCCACAGAATATAAAGTCGTATTAGGTTTTTGTAGCTGGGAGCAACAGACTTGATAGCCGTATAAACTTTTTTTCTGTAGCTGCAAGGCAAAGAGGTAATAACCGCGTTAATTTGTCTTTTGTGGCTGTGCGCCACAGAATATAAAGTCGTATTAGGTTTTTGTAGCTGGGAGCAACAGACTTGATAGCCGTATGAACTTTTTTCTGTAGCTGCAAGGCAAAGAGTCGATAACCGCGTTATATCGTATTTTGTGGCTGTGTGCCACAGAATAGATAGTTGTATTGGGTTTTTCTAGCTGGGAGCAACATACTTGATAGCCATATAAACTTTTTTCTGTAGCTGCACGGCAAAGAGTCAATAACCGCGTTAATTTGTCTTTTGTGGCTGTGCGCCACAGAATAGATTGTCGTATCAGGTTTTTGTAGCTGGGAGCAACAGACTTGATAGCCGTATGAACGTTTTTCTGTAGCTGCAAGGCAAAGAGGTAATAACCGCGTTAATTTGTCTTTTGTGGCTGTGCGCCACAGGATATAAAGTCGTATTAGGTTTGTGTAGCCATGAGCAACAGACTTGATAGCCGTATAAACTTTTTTCTGTAGCTGCAAGGCAAAGAGTCGATAACCGCGTTATATCGTATTTTGTGGCTGTGTGCCACATAATAGATAGTTGTATTGGGTTTTTCTAGCTGGGAGCAACATACTTGATAGCCATATAAACTTTTTTCTGTAGCTGCACGGCAAAGAGTCAATAACCGCGTTAATTTGTCTTTTGTGGCTGTGCGCCACAGAATATAAAGTCGTATTAGGTTTTTGTAGCTGGGAGCAACAGACTTGATAGCCGTATAAACTTTTTTTCTGTAGCTGCAAGGCAAAGAGGTAATAACCGCGTTAATTTGTCTTTTGTGGCTGTGCGCCACAGAATATAAAGTCGTATTAGGTTTTTGTAGCTGGGAGCAACAGATTTGATAGCCGTATGAAATGTTCTCTGTAACTGCAAGGCAAAGAGTCAATAACCGCGTTAATTTGTATTTTGTGGCTGTGCGCTACAGAATATAAAGTCGTATTATGTTTTTGTAGTTGGAAGCAACAGACTTGATAGCCGTATGATTTTTTTTTGTAGCTGCAAGTCAAAATGTCAATAACCGCGTTAATTCGTCTTTGTGGCTGTGCGCCACAGAATAGATTGTCGTATCAGGTTTTTGTAGCTGGGAGCAACAGACTTGATAGCCGTATGAACTTTTTTCTGTAGCTGCAAGGCAAAGAGGTAATAACCGCGTTAATTTGTCTTTTGTGGCTGTGCGCCACAGAATATAAAGTCGTATTAGGTTTTTGTAGCTGGGAGCAACAGACTTGATAGCCGTATAAACTTTTTTTCTGTAGCTGCAAGGCAAAGAGGTAATAACCGCGTTAATTTGTCTTTTGTGGCTGTGCGCCACAGAATATAAAGTCGTATTAGGTTTTTGTAGCTGGGAGCAACAGACTTGATAGCCGTATGAACTTTTTTCTGTAGCTGCAAGGCAAAGAGTCGATAACCGCGTTATATCGTATTTTGTGGCTGTGTGCCACAGAATAGATAGTTGTATTGGGTTTTTCTAGCTGGGAGCAACATACTTGATAGCCATATAAACTTTTTTCTGTAGCTGCACGGCAAAGAGTCAATAACCGCGTTAATTTGTCTTTTGTGGCTGTGCGCCACAGAATAGATTGTCGTATCAGGTTTTTGTAGCTGGGAGCAACAGACTTGATAGCCGTATGAACGTTTTTCTGTAGCTGCAAGGCAAAGAGGTAATAACCGCGTTAATTTGTCTTTTGTGGCTGTGCGCCACAGGATATAAAGTCGTATTAGGTTTGTGTAGCCATGAGCAACAGACTTGATAGCCGTATAAACTTTTTTCTGTAGCTGCAAGGCAAAGAGTCGATAACCGCGTTATATCGTATTTTGTGGCTGTGTGCCACATAATAGATAGTTGTATTGGGTTTTTCTAGCTGGGAGCAACATACTTGATAGCCATATAAACTTTTTTCTGTAGCTGCACGGCAAAGAGTCAATAACCGCGTTAATTTGTCTTTTGTGGCTGTGCGCCACAGAATATAAAGTCGTATTAGGTTTTTGTAGCTGGGAGCAACAGACTTGATAGCCGTATAAACTTTTTTTCTGTAGCTGCAAGGCAAAGAGGTAATAACCGCGTTAATTTGTCTTTTGTGGCTGTGCGCCACAGAATATAAAGTCGTATTAGGTTTTTGTAGCTGGGAGCAACAGATTTGATAGCCGTATGAAATGTTCTCTGTAACTGCAAGGCAAAGAGTCAATAACCGCGTTAATTTGTATTTTGTGGCTGTGCGCTACAGAATATAAAGTCGTATTATGTTTTTGTAGTTGGAAGCAACAGACTTGATAGCCGTATGATTTTTTTTTGTAGCTGCAAGTCAAAATGTCAATAACCGCGTTAATTCGTCTTTGTGGCTGTGCGCCACAGAATAGATTGTCGTATCAGGTTTTTGTAGCTGGGAGCAACAGACTTGATAGCCGTATAAACTTTTTTTCTGTAGCTGCAAGGCAAAGAGGTAATAACCGCCTTAATTTGTCTTTTGTGGCTGTGCGCCACAGAATATAAAGTCGTATTAGGTTTTTGTAGCTGGGAGCAACAGACTTGATAGCCGTATGAACTTTTTTCTGTAGCTGCAAGGCAAAGAGTCGATAACCGCGTTATATCGTATTTTGTGGCTGTGTGCCACAGAATAGATAGTTGTATTGGGTTTTTCTAGCTGGGAGCAACATACTTGATAGCCATATAAACTTTTTTCTGTAGCTGCACGGCAAAGAGTCAATAACCGCGTTAATTTGTCTTTTGTGGCTGTGCGCCACAGAATAGATTGTCGTATCAGGTTTTTGTAGCTGGGAGCAACAGACTTGATAGCCGTATAAACTTTTTTTCTCTAGCTACAAGGCAAAGAGGTAATAACCGCGTTAATTTGTCTTTTGTGGCTGTGCGCCACAGGATATAAAGTCGTATTAGGTTTTTGTAGCCATGAGCAACAGACTTGATAGCCGTATAAACTTTTTTCTGTAGCTGCAAGGCAAAGAGTCGATAACCGCGTTATATCGTATTTTGTGGCTGTGTGCCACAGAATAGATAGTTGTATTGGGTTTTTCTAGCTGGGAACAACATACTTGATAGCCATATAAACTTTTTTCTGTAGCTGCACGGCAAAGAGTCAATAACCGCGTTAATTTGTCTTTTGTGGCTGTGCGCCACAGAATATAAAGTCGTATTAGGTTTTTGTAGCTGGGAGCAACAGACTTGATAGCCGTATAAACTTTTTTTCTGTAGCTGCAAGGCAAAGAGGTAATAACCGCGTTAATTTGTCTTTTGTGGCTGTGCGCCACAGAATATAAAGTCGTATTAGGTTTTTGTAGCTGGGAGCAACAGACTTGATAGCCGTATGAACTTTTTTCTGTAGCTGCAAGGCAAAGAGTCGATAACCGCGTTATATCGTATTTTGTGGCTGTGTGCCACAGAATAGACAGTTGTATTGGGTTTTTCTAGCTGGGAGCAACATACTTGATAGCCATATAAACTTTTTTCTGTAGCTGCACGGCAAAGAGTCAATAACCGCGTTAATTCGTCTTTTGTGGCTGTGCGCCACAGAATAGATTGTCGTATCAGGTTTTTGTAGCTGGGAGCAACAGACTTGATAGCCGTATGAACATTTTTCTGTAGCTGCAAGGCAAAGAGGTAATAACCGCGTTAATTTGTCTTTTGTGGCTGTGCGCCACAGGATATAAAGTCGTATTAGGTTTTTGTAGCCATGAGCAACAGACTTGATAGCCGTATAAACTTTTTTCTGTAGCTGCAAGGCAAAGAGTCGATAACCGCGTTATATCGTATTTTGTGGCTGTGTGCCACAGAATAGATAGTTGTATTGGGTTTTTCTAGCTGGGAACAACATACTTGATAGCCATATAAACTTTTTTCTGTAGCTGCACGGCAAAGAGTCAATAACCGCGTTAATTTGTCTTTTGTGGCTGTGCGCCACAGAATATAAAGTCGTATTAGGTTTTTGTAGCTGGGAGCAACAGACTTGATAGCCGTATAAACTTTTTTTCTGTAGCTACAAGGCAAAGAGGTAATAACCGCGTTAATTTGTCTTTTGTGGCTGTGCGCCACAGGATATAAAGTCGTATTAGGTTTTTGTAGCCATGAGCAACAGACTTGATAGCCGTATAAACTTTTTTCTGTAGCTGCAAGGCAAAGAGTCGATAACCGCGTTATATCGTATTTTGTGGCTGTGTGCCACAGAATAGATAGTTGTATTGGGTTTTTCTAGCTGGGAACAACATACTTGATAGCCATATAAACTTTTTTCTGTAGCTGCACGGCAAAGAGTCAATAACCGCGTTAATTTGTCTTTTGTGGCTGTGCGCCACAGAATATAAAGTCGTATTAGGTTTTTGTAGCTGGGAGCAACAGACTTGATAGCCGTATAAACTTTTTTTCTGTAGCTGCAAGGCAAAGAGGTAATAACCGCGTTAATTTGTCTTTTGTGGCTGTGCGCCACAGAATATAAAGTCGTATTAGGTTTTTGTAGCTGGGAGCAACAGACTTGATAGCCGTATGAACTTTTTTCTGTAGCTGCAAGGCAAAGAGTCGATAACCGCGTTATATCGTATTTTGTGGCTGTGTGCCACAGAATAGATAGTTGTATTGGGTTTTTCTAGCTGGGAGCAACATACTTGATAGCCATATAAACTTTTTTCTGTAGCTGCACGGCAAAGAGTCAATAACCGCGTTAATTTGTCTTTTGTGGCTGTGCGCCACAGAATAGATTGTCGTATCAAGTTTTTGTAGCTGGGAGCAACAGACTTGATAGCCGTATGAACGTTTTTCTGTAGCTGCAAGGCAAAGAGGTAATAACCGCGTTAATTTGTCTTTTGTGGCTGTGCGCCACAGGATATAAAGTCGTATTAGGTTTGTGTAGCCATGAGCAACAGACTTGATAGCCGTATAAACTTTTTTCTGTAGCTGCAAGGCAAAGAGTCGATAACCGCGTTATATCGTATTTTGTGGCTGTGTGCCACAGAATAGATAGTTGTATTGGGTTTTTCTAGCTGGGAGCAACATACTTGATAGCCATATAAACTTTTTTCTGTAGCTGCACGGCAAAGAGTCAATAACCGCGTTAATTTGTCTTTTGTGGCTGTGCGCCACAGATTATAAAGTCGTATTAGGTTTTTGTAGCTGGGAGCAACAGACTTGATAGCCGTATAAACTTTTTTTCTGTAGCTGCAAGGCAAAGAGGTAATAACCGCGTTAATTTGTCTTTTGTGGCTGTGCGCCACAGAATATAAAGTCGTATTAGGTTTTTGTAGCTGGGAGCAACAGATTTGATAGCCGTATGAAATGTTCTCTGTAACTGCAAGGCAAAGAGTCAATAACCGCGTTAATTTGTATTTTGTGGCTGTGCGCTACAGAATATAAAGTCGTATTATGTTTTTGTAGTTGGAAGCAACAGACTTGATAGCCGTATGATTTTTTTTTTGTAGCTGCAAGTCAAAATGTCAATAACCGCGTTAATTCGTCTTTGTGGCTGTGCGCCACAGAATAGATTGTCGTATCAGGTTTTTGTAGCTGGGAGCAACAGACTTGATAGCCGTATGAACTTTTTTCTGTAGCTGCAAGGCAAAGAGGTAATAACCGCGTTAATTTGTCTTTTGTGGCTGTGCGCCACAGAATATAAAGTCGTATTAGGTTTTTGTAGCTGGGAGCAACAGACTTGATAGCCGTATGAACTTTTTTCTGTAGCTGCAAGGCAAAGAGTCGATAACCGCGTTATATCGTATTTTGTGGCTGTGTGCCACAGAATAGATAGTTGTATTGGGTTTTTCTAGCTGGGAGCAACATACTTGATAGCCATATAAACTTTTTTCTGTAGCTGCACGGCAAAGAGTCAATAACCGCGTTAATTTGTCTTTTGTGGCTGTGCGCCACAGAATAGATTGTCGTATCAGGTTTTTGTAGCTGGGAGCAACAGACTTGATAGCCGTATGAACGTTTTTCTGTAGCTGCAAGGCAAAGAGGTAATAACCGCGTTAATTTGTCTTTTGTGGCTGTGCGCCACAGGATATAAAGTCGTATTAGGTTTGTGTAGCCATGAGCAACAGACTTGATAGCCGTATAAACTTTTTTCTGTAGCTGCAAGGCAAAGAGTCGATAACCGCGTTATATCGTATTTTGTGGCTGTGTGCCACAGAATAGATAGTTGTATTGGGTTTTTCTAGCTGGGAGCAACATACTTGATAGCCATATAAACTTTTTTTCTGTAGCTGCACGGCAAAGAGTCAATAACCGCGTTAATTTGTCTTTTGTGGCTGTGCGCCACAGAATATAAAGTCGTATTAGGTTTTTGTAGCTGGGAGCAACAGACTTGATAGCCGTATAAACTTTTTTTCTGTAGCTGCAAGGCAAAGAGGTAATAACCGCGTTAATTTGTCTTTTGTGGCTGTGCGCCACAGAATATAAAGTCGTATTAGGTTTTTGTAGCTGGGAGCAACAGATTTGATAGCCGTATGAAATGTTCTCTGTAACTGCAAGGCAAAGAGTCAATAACCGCGTTAATTTGTATTTTGTGGCTGTGCGCTACAGAATATAAAGTCGTATTATGTTTTTGTAGTTGGAAGCAACAGACTTGATAGCCGTATGATTTTTTTTTGTAGCTGCAAGTCAAAATGTCAATAACCGCGTTAATTCGTCTTTGTGGCTGTGCGCCACAGAATAGATTGTCGTATCAGGTTTTTGTAGCTGGGAGCAACAGACTTGATAGCCGTATGAACTTTTTTCTGTAGCTGCAAGGCAAAGAGGTAATAACCGCGTTAATTTGTCTTTTGTGGCTGTGCGCCACAGGATATAAAGTCGTATTAGGTTTTTGTAGCCATGAGCAACAGACTTGATAGCCGTATAAACTTTTTTCTGTAGCTGCAAGGCAAAGAGTCGATAACCGCGTTATATCGTATTTTGTGGCTGTGTGCCACAGAATAGATAGTTGTATTGGGTTTTTCTAGCTGGGAACAACATACTTGATAGCCATATGAACTTTTTTCTGTAGCTGCACGGCAAAGAGTCAATAACCGCGTTAATTTGTCTTTTGTGGCTGTGCGCCACAGAATATAAAGTCGTATTAGGTTTTTGTAGCTGGGAGCAACAGACTTGATAGCCGTATAAACTTTTTTTCTGTAGCTGCAAGGCAAAGAGGTAATAACCGCGTTAATTTGTCTTTTGTGGCTGTGCGCCACAGAATATAAAGTCGTATTAGGTTTTTGTAGCTGGGAGCAACAGACTTGATAGCCGTATGAACTTTTTTCTGTAGCTGCAAGGCAAAGAGTCGATAACCGCGTTATATCGTATTTTGTGGCTGTGTGCCACAGAATAGATAGTTGTATTGGGTTTTTCTAGCTGGGAGCAACAGATTTGATAGCCGTATGAACTGTTCTCTGTAGCTGCAAGGCAAAGAGTCGATAACCGCGTTAATTCGTATTTTGTGGCTGTGCGCCACAGAATAGATAGTCGTATCAGGTTTTTGTAGCTGGGAGCAACATACTTGATAGCCGTATAACCTTTTTCCTGTAGCTGCACGGCAAAGAGTCAATAACCGCGTTAATTTGTCTTTTGTGGCTGTGCGCCACAGAATAAAAAGTCGTATTAGGTTTTTGTAGCTGGGAGCAACAGACTTGATAGCCGTATAAACTTTTTTCTGTAGCTGCAAGGCAAAGAGGTAATAACCGCGTTAATTTGTCTTTTGTGGCTGTGCGCCACAGAATAGATTGTCGTATCAGGTTTTTGTAGCTGGGAGCAACAGACTTGATAGCCGTATGAACTTTTTTCTGTAGCTGCAAGGCAAAGAGGTAATAACCGCGTTAATTTGTCTTTTGTGGCTGTGCGCCACAGAATATAAAGTCGTATTAGGTTTTTGTAGCTGGGAGCAACAGACTTGATAGCCGTATGAACTTTTTTCTGTAGCTGCAAGGCAAAGAGTCGATAACCGCGTTATATCGTATTTTGTGGCTGTGTGCCACAGAATAGATAGTTGTATTGGGTTTTTCTAGCTGGGAGCAACATACTTGATAGCCATATAAACTTTTTTCTGTAGCTGCACGGCAAAGAGTCAATAACCGCGTTAATTTGTCTTTTGTGGCTGTGCGCCACAGAATAGATTGTCGTATCAGGTTTTTGTAGCTGGGAGCAACAGACTTGATAGCCGTATGAACGTTTTTCTGTAGCTGCAAGGCAAAGAGGTAATAACCGCGTTAATTTGTCTTTTGTGGCTGTGCGCCACAGGATATAAAGTCGTATTAGGTTTGTGTAGCCATGAGCAACAGACTTGATAGCCGTATAAACTTTTTTCTGTAGCTGCAAGGCAAAGAGTCGATAACCGCGTTATATCGTATTTTGTGGCTGTGTGCCACAGAATAGATAGTTGTATTGGGTTTTTCTAGCTGGGAGCAACATACTTGATAGCCATATAAACTTTTTTCTGTAGCTGCACGGCAAAGAGTCAATAACCGCGTTAATTTGTCTTTTGTGGCTGTGCGCCACAGAATATAAAGTCGTATTAGGTTTTTGTAGCTGGGAGCAACAGACTTGATAGCCGTATAAACTTTTTTTCTGTAGCTGCAAGGCAAAGAGGTAATAACCGCGTTAATTTGTCTTTTGTGGCTGTGCGCCACAGAATATAAAGTCGTATTAGGTTTTTGTAGCTGGGAGCAACAGATTTGATAGCCGTATGAAATGTTCTCTGTAACTGCAAGGCAAAGAGTCAATAACCGCGTTAATTTGTATTTTGTGGCTGTGCGCTACAGAATATAAAGTCGTATTATGTTTTTGTAGTTGGAAGCAACAGCCTTGATAGCCGTATGATTTTTTTTTGTAGCTGCAAGTCAAAATGTCAATAACCGCGTTAATTCGTCTTTGTGGCTGTGCGCCACAGAATAGATTGTCGTATCAGGTTTTTGTAGCTGGGAGCAACAGACTTGATAGCCGTATGAACTTTTTTCTGTAGCTGCAAGGCAAAGAGGTAATAACCGCGTTAATTTGTCTTTTGTGGCTGTGCGCCACAGGATATAAAGTCGTATTAGGTTTTTGTAGCCATGAGCAACAGACTTGATAGCCGTATAAACTTTTTTCTGTAGCTGCAAGGCAAAGAGTCGATAACCGCGTTATATCGTATTTTGTGGCTGTGTGCCACAGAATAGATAGTTGTATTGGGTTTTTCTAGCTGGGAACAACATACTTGATAGCCATATAAACTTTTTTCTGTAGCTGCACGGCAAAGAGTCAATAACCGCGTTAATTTGTCTTTTGTGGCTGTGCGCCACAGAATATAAAGTCGTATTAGGTTTTTGTAGCTGGGAGCAACAGACTTGATAGCCATATGAACTTTTTTCTGTAGCTGCAAGGCAAAGAGTCGATAACCGCGTTATATCGTATTTTGTGGCTGTGTGCCACAGAATAGATAGTTGTATTGGGTTTTTCTAGCTGGGAGCAACAGATTTGATAGCCGTATGAACTGTTCTCTGTAGCTGCAAGGCAAAGAGTCGATAACCGCGTTAATTCGTATTTTGTGGCTGTGCGCCACAGAATAGATAGTCGTATCAGGTTTTTGTAGCTGGGAGCAACATACTTGATAGCCGTATAACCTTTTTCCTGTAGCTGCACGGCAAAGAGTCAATAACCGCGTTAATTTGTCTTTTGTGGCTGTGCGCCACAGAATATAAAGTCGTATTAGGTTTTTGTAGCTGGGAGCAACAGACTTGATAGCCGTATAAACTTTTTTCTGTAGCTGCAAGGCAAAGAGTCGATAGCCGCGTTATATCGTATTTTGTGGCTGTGTGCCACAGAATAGATAGTTGTATTGGGTTTTTCTAGCTGGGAACAACATACTTGATAGCCATATAAACTTTTTTCTGTAGCTGCACGGCAAAGAGTCAATAACCGCGTAAAATTGTCTTTTGTGGCTGTGCGCCACAGAATATAAAGTCGTATTAGGTTTTTGTAGCTGGGAGCAACAGACTTGATAGCCGTATAAACTTTTTTTCTGTAGCTGCAAGGCAAAGAGGTAATAACCGCGTTAATTTGTCTTTTGTGGCTGTGCGCCACAGAATATAAAGTCGTATTAGGTTTTTGTAGCTGGGAGCAACAGACTTGATAGCCGTATGAACTTTTTTCTGTAGCTGCAAGGCAAAGAGTCGATAACCGCGTTATATCGTATTTTGTGGCTGTGTGCCACAGAATAGATAGTTGTATTGGGTTTTTCTAGCTGGGAACAACATACTTGATAGCCATATAAACTTTTTTCTGTAGCTGCACGGCAAAGAGTCAATAACCGCGTAAAATTGTCTTTTGTGGCTGTGCGCCACAGAATATAAAGTCGTATTAGGTTTTTGTAGCTGGGAGCAACAGACTTGATAGCCGTATAAACTTTTTTTCTGTAGCTGCAAGGCAAAGAGGTAATAACCGCGTTAATTTGTCTTTTGTGGCTGTGCGCCACAGAATATAAAGTCGTATTAGGTTTTTGTAGCTGGGAGCAACAGACTTGATAGCCGTATGAACTTTTTTCTGTAGCTGCAAGGCAAAGAGTCGATAACCGCGTTATATCGTATTTTGTGGCTGTGTGCCACAGAATAGATAGTTGTATTGGGTTTTTCTAGCTGGGAGCAACATACTTGATAGCCATATAAACTTTTTTCTGTAGCTGCACGGCAAAGAGTCAATAACCGCGTTAATTTGTCTTTTGTGGCTGTGCGCCACAGAATAGATTGTCGTATCAGGTTTTTGTAGCTGGGAGCAACAGACTTGATAGCCGTATGAACGTTTTTCTGTAGCTGCAAGGCAAAGAGGTAATAACCGCGTTAATTTGTCTTTTGTGGCTGTGCGCCACAGGATATAAAGTCGTATTAGGTTTGTGTAGCCATGAGCAACAGACTTGATAGCCGTATAAACTTTTTTCTGTAGCTGCAAGGCAAAGAGTCGATAACCGCGTTATATCGTATTTTGTGGCTGTGTGCCACAGAATAGATAGTTGTATTGGGTTTTTCTAGCTGGGAGCAACATACTTGATAGCCATATAAACTTTTTTCTGTAGCTGCACGGCAAAGAGTCAATAACCGCGTTAATTTGTCTTTTGTGGCTGTGCGCCACAGAATATAAAGTCGTATTAGGTTTTTGTAGCTGGGAGCAACAGACTTGATAGCCGTATAAACTTTTTTTCTGTAGCTGCAAGGTAAAGAGGTAATAACCGCGTTAATTTGTCTTTTGTGGCTGTGCGCCACAGAATATAAAGTCGTATTAGGTTTTTGTAGCTGGGAGCAACAGATTTGATAGCCGTATGAAATGTTCTCTGTAACTGCAAGGCAAAGAGTCAATAACCGCGTTAATTTGTATTTTGTGGCTGTGCGCTACAGAATATAAAGTCGTATTATGTTTTTGTAGTTGGAAGCAACAGACTTGATAGCCGTATGATTTTTTTTTGTAGCTGCAAGTCAAAATGTCAATAACCGCGTTAATTCGTCTTTGTGGCTGTGCGCCACAGAATAGATTGTCGTATCAGGTTTTTGTAGCTAGGAGCAACAGACTTGATAGCCGTATGAACTTTTTTCTGTAGCTGCAAGGCAAAGAGGTAATAACCGCGTTAATTTGTCTTTTGTGGCTGTGCGCCACAGGATATAAAGTCGTATTAGGTTTTTGTAGCCATGAGCAACAGACTTGATAGCCGTATAAACTTTTTTCTGTAGCTGCAAGGCAAAGAGTCGATAACCGCGTTATATCGTATTTTGTGGCTGTGTGCCACAGAATAGATAGTTGTATTGGGTTTTTCTAGCTGGGAACAACATACTTGATAGCCATATAAACTTGTTTCTGTAGCTGCACGGCAAAGAGTCAATAACCGCGTTAATTTGTCTTTTGTGGCTGTGCGCCACAGAATATAAAGTCGTATTAGGTTTTTGTAGCTGGGAGCAACAGACTTGATAGCCATATGAACTTTTTTCTGTAGCTGCAAGGCAAAGAGTCGATAACCGCGTTATATCGTATTTTGTGGCTGTGTGCCACAGAATAGATAGTTGTATTGGGTTTTTCTAGCTGGGAGCAACAGATTTGATAGCCGTATGAACTGTTCTCTGTAGCTGCAAGGCAAAGAGTCGATAACCGCGTTAATTCGTATTTTGTGGCTGTGCGCCACAGAATAGATAGTCGTATCAGGTTTTTGTAGCTGGGAGCAACATACTTGATAGCCGTATAACCTTTTTCCTGTAGCTGCACGGCAAAGAGTCAATAACCGCGTTAATTTGTCTTTTGTGGCTGTGCGCCACAGAATATAAAGTCGTATTAGGTTTTTGTAGCTGGGAGCAACAGACTTGATAGCCGTATAAACTTTTTTTCTGTAGCTGCAAGGCAAAGAGGTAATAACCGCGTTAATTTGTCTTTTGTGGCTGTGCGCCACAGAATATAAAGTCGTATTAGGTTTTTGTAGCTGGGAGCAACAGATTTGATAGCCGTATGAAATGTTCTCTGTAACTGCAAGGCAAAGAGTCAATAACCGCGTTAATTTGTATTTTGTGGCTGTGCGCTACAGAATATAAAGTCGTATTATGTTTTTGTAGTTGGAAGCAACAGACTTGATAGCCGTATGATTTTTTTTTGTAGCTGCAAGTCAAAATGTCAATAACCGCGTTAATTCGTCTTTGTGGCTGTGCGCCACAGAATAGATTGTCGTATCAGGTTTTTGTAGCTGGGAGCAACAGACTTGATAGCCGTATGAACTTTTTTCTGTAGCTGCAAGGCAAAGAGGTAATAACCGCGTTAATTTGTCTTTTGTGGCTGTGCGCCACAGGATATAAAGTCGTATTAGGTTTTTGTAGCCATGAGCAACAGACTTGATAGCCGTATAAACTTTTTTCTGTAGCTGCAAGGCAAAGAGTCGATAACCGCGTTATATCGTATTTTGTGGCTGTGTGCCACAGAATAGATAGTTGTATTGGGTTTTTCTAGCTGGGAACAACATACTTGATAGCCATATAAACTTTTTTCTGTAGCTGCACGGCAAAGAGTCAATAACCGCGTTAATTTGTCTTTTGTGGCTGTGCGCCACAGAATATAAAGTCGTATTAGGTTTTTGTAGCTGGGAGCAACAGACTTGATAGCCATATGAACTTTTTTCTGTAGCTGCAAGGCAAAGAGTCGATAACCGCGTTATATCGTATTTTGTGGCTGTGTGCCACAGAATAGATAGTTGTATTGGGTTTTTCTAGCTGGGAGCAACAGATTTGATAGCCGTATGAACTGTTCTCTGTAGCTGCAAGGCAAAGAGTCGATAACCGCGTTAATTCGTATTTTGTGGCTGTGCGCCACAGAATAGATAGTCGTATCAGGTTTTTGTAGCTGGGAGCAACATACTTGATAGCCGTATAACCTTTTTCCTGTAGCTGCACGGCAAAGAGTCAATAACCGCGTTAATTTGTCTTTTGTGGCTGTGCGCCACAGAATATAAAGTCGTATTAGGTTTTTGTAGCTGGGAGCAACAGACTTGATAGCCGTATAAACTTTTTTCTGTAGCTGCAAGGCAAAGAGTCGATAGCCGCGTTATATCGTATTTTGTGGCTGTGTGCCGCAGAATAGATAGTTGTATTGGGTTTTTCTAGCTGGGAACAACATACTTGATAGCCATATAAACTTTTTTCTGTAGCTGCACGGCAAAGAGTCAATAACCGCGTAAAATTGTCTTTTGTGGCTGTGCGCCACAGAATATAAAGTCGTATTAGGTTTTTGTAGCTGGGAGCAACAGACTTGATAGCCGTATAAACTTTTTTTCTGTAGCTGCAAGGCAAAGAGGTAATAACCGCGTTAATTTGTCTTTTGTGGCTGTGCGCCACAGAATATAAAGTCGTATTAGGTTTTTGTAGCTGGGAGCAACAGACTTGATAGCCGTATGAACTTTTTTCTGTAGCTGCAAGGCAAAGAGTCGATAACCGCGTTATATCGTATTTTGTGGCTGTGTGCCACAGAATAGATAGTTGTATTGGGTTTTTCTAGCTGGGAACAACATACTTGATAGCCATATAAACTTTTTTCTGTAGCTGCACGGCAAAGAGTCAATAACCGCGTAAAATTGTCTTTTGTGGCTGTGCGCCACAGAATATAAAGTCGTATTAGGTTTTTGTAGCTGGGAGCAACAGACTTGATAGCCGTATAAACTTTTTTTCTGTAGCTGCAAGGCAAAGAGGTAATAACCGCGTTAATTTGTCTTTTGTGGCTGTGCGCCACAGAATATAAAGTCGTATTAGGTTTTTGTAGCTGGGAGCAACAGACTTGATAGCCGTATGAACTTTTTTCTGTAGCTGCAAGGCAAAGAGTCGATAACCGCGTTATATCGTATTTTGTGGCTGTGTGCCACAGAATAGATAGTTGTATTGGGTTTTTCTAGCTGGGAGCAACAGATTTGATAGCCGTATGAACTGTTCTCTGTAGCTGCAAGGCAAAGAGTCGATAACCGCGTTAATTCGTATTTTGTGGCTGTGCGCCACAGAATAGATAGTCGTATCAGGTTTTTGTAGCTGGGAGCAACATACTTGATAGCCGTATAAC
The DNA here is from genome assembly GCA_964036275.1 of Litoditis marina. Taxonomy (NCBI): domain Eukaryota; kingdom Metazoa; phylum Nematoda; class Chromadorea; order Rhabditida; family Rhabditidae; genus Litoditis; species Litoditis marina. The sequence goes on from CAXIWQ010000513.1 coordinate 22,701, forward strand.
CTTTTTCCTGTAGCTGCACGGCAAAGAGTCAATAACCGCGTTAATTTGTCTTTTGTGGCTGTGCGCCACAGAATATAAAGTCGTATTAGGTTTTTGTAGCTGGGAGCAACAGACTTGATAGCCGTATGAACTTTTTTCTGTAGCTGCAAGGCAAAGAGTCGATAACCGCGTTATATCGTATTTTGTGGCTGTGTGCCACAGAATAGATAGTTGTATTGGGTTTTTCTAGCTGGGAGCAACATACTTGATAGCCATATAAACTTTTTTCTGTAGCTGCACGGCAAAGAGTCAATAACCGCGTTAATTTGTCTTTTGTGGCTGTGCGCCACAGAATAGATTGTCGTATCAGGTTTTTGTAGCTGGGAGCAACAGACTTGATAGCCGTATGAACGTTTTTCTGTAGCTGCAAGGCAAAGAGGTAATAACCGCGTTAATTTGTCTTTTGTGGCTGTGCGCCACAGGATATAAAGTCGTATTAGGTTTGTGTAGCCATGAGCAACAGACTTGATAGCCGTATAAACTTTTTTCTGTAGCTGCAAGGCAAAGAGTCGATAACCGCGTTATATCGTATTTTGTGGCTGTGTGCCACAGAATAGATAGTTGTATTGGGTTTTTCTAGCTGGGAGCAACATACTTGATAGCCATATAAACTTTTTTCTGTAGCTGCACGGCAAAGAGTCAATAACCGCGTTAATTTGTCTTTTGTGGCTGTGCGCCACAGAATATAAAGTCGTATTAGGTTTTTGTAGCTGGGAGCAACAGACTTGATAGCCGTATAAACTTTTTTTCTGTAGCTGCAAGGCAAAGAGGTAATAACCGCGTTAATTTGTCTTTTGTGGCTGTGCGCCACAGAATATAAAGTCGTATTAGGTTTTTGTAGCTGGGAGCAACAGATTTGATAGCCGTATGAAATGTTCTCTGTAACTGCAAGGCAAAGAGTCAATAACCGCGTTAATTTGTATTTTGTGGCTGTGCGCTACAGAATATAAAGTCGTATTATGTTTTTGTAGTTGGAAGCAACAGACTTGATAGCCGTATGATTTTTTTTTGTAGCTGCAAGTCAAAATGTCAATAACCGCGTTAATTCGTCTTTGTGGCTGTGCGCCACAGAATAGATTGTCGTATCAGGTTTTTGTAGCTGGGAGCAACAGACTTGATAGCCGTATGAACTTTTTTTCTGTAGCTGCAAGGCAAAGAGGTAATAACCGCGTTAATTTGTCTTTTGTGGCTGTGCGCCACAGGATATAAAGTCGTATTAGGTTTTTGTAGCCATGAGCAACAGACTTGATAGCCGTATAAACTTTTTTCTGTAGCTGCAAGGCAAAGAGTCGATAACCGCGTTATATCGTATTTTGTGGCTGTGTGCCACAGAATAGATAGTTGTATTGGGTTTTTCTAGCTGGGAACAACATACTTGATAGCCATATAAACTTTTTTCTGTAGCTGCACGGCAAAGAGTCAATAACCGCGTTAATTTGTCTTTTGTGGCTGTGCGCCACAGAATATAAAGTCGTATTAGGTTTTTGTAGCTGGGAGCAACAGACTTGATAGCCATATGAACTTTTTTCTGTAGCTGCAAGGCAAAGAGTCGATAACCGCGTTATATCGTATTTTGTGGCTGTGTGCCACAGAATAGATAGTTGTATTGGGTTTTTCTAGCTGGGAGCAACAGATTTGATAGCCGTATGAACTGTTCTCTGTAGCTGCAAGGCAAAGAGTCGATAACCGCGTTAATTCGTATTTTGTGGCTGTGCGCCACAGAATAGATAGTCGTATCAGGTTTTTGTAGCTGGGAGCAACATACTTGATAGCCGTATAACCTTTTTCCTGTAGCTGCACGGCAAAGAGTCAATAACCGCGTTAATTTGTCTTTTGTGGCTGTGCGCCACAGAATATAAAGTCGTATTAGGTTTTTGTAGCTGGGAGCAACAGACTTGATAGCCGTATAAACTTTTTTCTGTAGCTGCAAGGCAAAGAGTCGATAACCGCGTTATATCGTATTTTGTGGCTGTGTGCCACAGAATAGATAGTTGTATTGGGTTTTTCTAGCTGGGAACAACATACTTGATAGCCATATAAACTTTTTTCTGTAGCTGCACGGCAAAGAGTCAATAACCGCGTAAAATTGTCTTTTGTGGCTGTGCGCCACAGAATATAAAGTCGTATTAGGTTTTTGTAGCTGGGAGCAACAGACTTGATAGCCGTATAAACTTTTTTTCTGTAGCTGCAAGGCAAAGAGGTAATAACCGCGTTAATTTGTCTTTTGTGGCTGTGCGCCACAGAATATAAAGTCGTATTAGGTTTTTGTAGCTGGGAGCAACAGACTTGATAGCCGTATGAACTTTTTTCTGTAGCTGCAAGGCAAAGAGTCGATAACCGCGTTATATCGTATTTTGTGGCTGTGTGCCACAGAATAGATAGTTGTATTGGGTTTTTCTAGCTGGGAGCAACAGATTTGATAGCCGTATGAACTGTTCTCTGTAGCTGCAAGGCAAAGAGTCGATAACCGCGTTAATTCGTATTTTGTGGCTGTGCGCCACAGAATAGATAGTCGTATCAGGTTTTTGTAGCTGGGAGCAACATACTTGATAGCCGTATAACCTTTTTCCTGTAGCTGCACGGCAAAGAGTCAATAACCGCGTTAATTTGTCTTTTGTGGCTGTGCGCCACAGAATATAAAGTCGTATTAGGTTTTTGTAGCTGGGAGCAACAGACTTGATAGCCGTATGAACTTTTTTCTGTAGCTGCAAGGCAAAGAGGTAATAACCGCGTTAATTTGTCTTTTGTGGCTGTGCGCCACAGAATAGATTGTCGTATCAGGTTTTTGTAGCTAGGAGCAACAGACTTGATAGCCGTATGAACTTTTTTCTGTAGCTGCAAGGCAAAGAGGTAATAACCGCGTTAATTTGTCTTTTGTGGCTGTGCGCCACAGGATATAAAGTCGTATTAGGTTTTTGTAGCCATGAGCAACAGACTTGATAGCCGTATAAACTTTTTTCTGTAGCTGCAAGGCAAAGAGTCGATAACCGCGTTATATCGTATTTTGTGGCTGTGTGCCACAGAATAGATAGTTGTATTGGGTTTTTCTAGCTGGGAGCAACATACTTGATAGCCATATAAACTTTTTTCTGTAGCTGCACGGCAAAGAGTCAATAACCGCGTTAATTTGTCTTTTGTGGCTGTGCGCCACAGAATATAAAGTCGTATTAGGTTTTTGTAGCTGGGAGCAACAGACTTGATAGCCGTATAAACTTTGTTTCTGTGGCTGCAAGGCAAAGAGGTAATAACCGCGTTAATTTGTCTTTTGTGGCTGTGCGCCACAGAATATAAAGTCGTATTAGGTTTTTGTAGCTGGGAGCAACAGATTTGATAGCCGTATGAAATGTTCTCTGTAACTGCAAGGCAAAGAGTCAATAACCGCGTTAATTTGTATTTTGTGGCTGTGCGCCACAGAATATAAAGTCGTATTATGTTTTTGTAGTTGGAAGCAACAGACTTGATAGCCGTATGATTTTTTTTCTGTAGCTGCAAGTCAAAATGTCAATAACCGCGTTAATTCGTCTTTGTGGCTGTGCGCCACAGAATAGATTGTCGTATCAGGTTTTTGTAGCTGGGAGCAACAGACTTGATAGCCGTATGAACTTTTTTCTGTAGCTGCAAGGCAAAGAGGTAATAACCGCGTTAATTTGTCTTTTGTGGCTGTGCGCCACAGGATATAAAGTCGTATTAGGTTTTTGTAGCCATGAGCAACAGACTTGATAGCCGTATAAACTTTTTTCTGTAGCTGCAAGGCAAAGAGTCGATAACCGCGTTATATCGTATTTTGTGGCTGTGTGCCACAGAATAGATAGTTGTATTGGGTTTTTCTAGCTGGGAGCAACATACTTGATAGCCATATAAACTTTTTTCTGTAGCTGCACGGCAAAGAGTCAATAACCGCGTTAATTTGTCTTTTGTGGCTGTGCGCCACAGAATATAAAGTCGTATTAGGTTTTTGTAGCTGGGAGCAACAGACTTGATAGCCGTATAAACTTTGTTTCTGTGGCTGCAAGGCAAAGAGGTAATAACCGCGTTAATTTGTCTTTTGTGGCTGTGCGCCACAGAATATAAAGTCGTATTAGGTTTTTGTAGCTGGGAGCAACAGATTTGATAGCCGTATGAAATGTTCTCTGTAACTGCAAGGCAAAGAGTCAATAACCGCGTTAATTTGTATTTTGTGGCTGTGCGCCACAGAATATAAAGTCGTATTATGTTTTTGTAGTTGGAAGCAACAGACTTGATAGCCGTATGATTTTTTTTCTGTAGCTGCAAGTCAAAATGTCAATAACCGCGTTAATTCGTCTTTGTGGCTGTGCGCCACAGAATAGATTGTCGTATCAGGTTTTTGTAGCTGGGAGCAACAGACTTGATAGCCGTATGAACTTTTTTCTGTAGCTGCAAGGCAAAGAGGTAATAACCGCGTTAATTTGTCTTTTGTGGCTGTGCGCCACAGGATATAAAGTCGTATTAGGTTTTTGTAGCCATGAGCAACAGACTTGATAGCCGTATAAACTATTTTCTGTAGCTGCAAGGCAAAGAGTCGATAACCGCGTTATATCGTATTTTGTGGCTGTGTGCCACAGAATAGATAGTTGTATTGGGTTTTTCTAGCTGGGAACAACATACTTGATAGCCATATAAACTTTTTTCTGTAGCTGCACGGCAAAGAGTCAATAACCGCGTTAATTTGTCTTTTGTGGCTGTGCGCCACAGAATATAAAGTCGTATTAGGTTTTTGTAGCTGGGAGCAACAGACTTGATAGCCGTATAAACTTTTTTCCTGTAGCTGCAAGGCAAAGAGGTAATAACCGCGTTAATTTGTCTTTTGTGGCTGTGCGCCACAGAATATAAAGTCGTATTAGGTTTTTGTAGCTGGGAGCAACAGACTTGATAGCCGTATGAACTTTTTTCTGTAGCTGCAAGGCAAAGAGTCGATAACCGCGTTATATCGTATTTTGTGGCTGTGTGCCACAGAATAGATAGTTGTATTGGGTTTTTCTAGCTGGGAGCAACATACTTGATAGCCATATAAACTTTTTTCTGTAGCTGCACGGCAAAGAGTCAATAACCGCGTTAATTTGTCTTTTGTGGCTGTGCGCCACAGAATAGATTGTCGTATCAGGTTTTTGTAGCTGGGAGCAACAGACTTGATAGCCGTATGAACTTTTTTCTGTAGCTGCAAGGCAAAGAGGTAATAACCGCGTTAATTTGTCTTTTGTGGCTGTGCGCCACAGAATAGATTGTCGTATCAGGTTTTTGTAGCTGGGAGCAACAGACTTGATAGCCGTATGAACTTTTCTCTGTAGCTGCAAGCCAACAAGTCGATAACCGCGATATTTCGTGTTTTGTGGCTGTGCGCCACAGGATATAAAGTCGTATTAGGTTTTTGTAGCCATGAGCAACAGACTTGATAGCCGTATAAACTTTTTTCTGTAGCTGCAAGGCAAAGAGTCGATAACCGCGTTATATCGTATTTTGTGGCTGTGTGCCACAGAATAGATAGTTGTATTGGGTTTTTCTAGCTGGGAACAACATACTTGATAGCCATATAAACTTTTTTCTGTAGCTGCACGGCAAAGAGTCAATAACCGCGTTAATTTGTCTTTTGTGGCTGTGCGCCACAGAATATAAAGTCGTATTAGGTTTTTGTAGCTGGGAGCAACAGACTTGATAGCCGTATAAACTTTTTTTCTGTAGCTGCAAGGCAAAGAGGTAATAACCGCGTTAATTTGTCTTTTGTGGCTGTGCGCCACAGAATATAAAGTCGTATTAGGTTTTTGTAGCTGGGAGCAACAGACTTGATAGCCGTATGAACTTTTTTCTGTAGCTGCAAGGCAAAGAGTCGATAACCGCGTTATATCGTATTTTGTGGCTGTGTGCCACAGAATAGATAGTTGTATTGGGTTTTTCTAGCTGGGAGCAACATACTTGATAGCCATATAAACTTTTTTCTGTAGCTGCACGGCAAAGAGTCAATAACCGCGTTAATTTGTCTTTTGTGGCTGTGCGCCACAGAATAGATTGTCGTATCAGGTTTTTGTAGCTGGGAGCAACATACTTGATAGCCGTATAACCTTTTTCCTGTAGCTGCACGGCAAAGAGTCAATAACCGCGTTAATTTGTCTTTTGTGGCTGTGCGCCACAGAATATAAAGTCGTATTAGGTTTTTGTAGCTGGGAGCAACAGACTTGATAGCCGTATGAACTTTTTTCTGTAGCTGCAAGGCAAAGAGGTAATAACCGCGTTAATTTGTCTTTTGTGGCTGTGCGCCACAGAATAGATTGTCGTATCAGGTTTTTGTAGCTGGGAGCAACAGACTTGATAGCCGTATGAACTTTTTTCTGTAGCTGCAAGGCAAAGAGGTAATAACCGCGTTAATTTGTCTTTTGTGGCTGTGCGCCACAGGATATAAAGTCGTATTAGGTTTTTGTAGCCATGAGCAACAGACTTGATAGCCGTATAAACTTTTTTCTGTAGCTGCAAGGCAAAGAGTCGATAACCGCGTTATATCGTATTTTGTGGCTGTGTGCCACAGAATAGATAGTTGTATTGGGTTTTTCTAGCTGGGAGCAACATACTTGATAGCCATATAAACTTTTTTCTGTAGCTGCACGGCAAAGAGTCAATAACCGCGTTAATTTGTCTTTTGTGGCTGTGCGCCACAGAATATAAAGTCGTATTAGGTTTTTGTAGCTGGGAGCAACAGACTTGATAGCCGTATAAACTTTGTTTCTGTGGCTGCAAGGCAAAGAGGTAATAACCGCGTTAATTTGTCTTTTGTGGCTGTGCGCCACAGAATATAAAGTCGTATTAGGTTTTTGTAGCTGGGAGCAACAGATTTGATAGCCGTATGAAATGTTCTCTGTAACTGCAAGGCAAAGAGTCAATAACCGCGTTAATTTGTATTTTGTGGCTGTGCGCCACAGAATATAAAGTCGTATTATGTTTTTGTAGTTGGAAGCAACAGACTTGATAGCCGTATGATTTTTTTTCTGTAGCTGCAAGTCAAAATGTCAATAACCGCGTTAATTCGTCTTTGTGGCTGTGCGCCACAGAATAGATTGTCGTATCAGGTTTTTGTAGCTGGGAGCAACAGACTTGATAGCCGTATGAACTTTTTTCTGTAGCTGCAAGGCAAAGAGGTAATAACCGCGTTAATTTGTCTTTTGTGGCTGTGCGCCACAGGATATAAAGTCGTATTAGGTTTTTGTAGCCATGAGCAACAGACTTGATAGCCGTATAAACTTTTTTCTGTAGCTGCAAGGCAAAGAGTCGATAACCGCGTTATATCGTATTTTGTGGCTGTGTGCCACAGAATAGATAGTTGTATTGGGTTTTTCTAGCTGGGAGCAACATACTTGATAGCCATATAAACTTTTTTCTGTAGCTGCACGGCAAAGAGTCAATAACCGCGTTAATTTGTCTTTTGTGGCTGTGCGCCACAGAATATAAAGTCGTATTAGGTTTTTGTAGCTGGGAGCAACAGACTTGATAGCCGTATAAACTTTGTTTCTGTGGCTGCAAGGCAAAGAGGTAATAACCGCGTTAATTTGTCTTTTGTGGCTGTGCGCCACAGAATATAAAGTCGTATTAGGTTTTTGTAGCTGGGAGCAACAGATTTGATAGCCGTATGAAATGTTCTCTGTAACTGCAAGGCAAAGAGTCAATAACCGCGTTAATTTGTATTTTGTGGCTGTGCGCCACAGAATATAAAGTCGTATTATGTTTTTGTAGTTGGAAGCAACAGACTTGATAGCCGTATGATTTTTTTTCTGTAGCTGCAAGTCAAAATGTCAATAACCGCGTTAATTCGTCTTTGTGGCTGTGCGCCACAGAATAGATTGTCGTATCAGGTTTTTGTAGCTGGGAGCAACAGACTTGATAGCCGTATGAACTTTTTTCTGTAGCTGCAAGGCAAAGAGGTAATAACCGCGTTAATTTGTCTTTTGTGGCTGTGCGCCACAGGATATAAAGTCGTATTAGGTTTTTGTAGCCATGAGCAACAGACTTGATAGCCGTATAAACTATTTTCTGTAGCTGCAAGGCAAAGAGTCGATAACCGCGTTATATCGTATTTTGTGGCTGTGTGCCACAGAATAGATAGTTGTATTGGGTTTTTCTAGCTGGGAACAACATACTTGATAGCCATATAAACTTTTTTCTGTAGCTGCACGGCAAAGAGTCAATAACCGCGTTAATTTGTCTTTTGTGGCTGTGCGCCACAGAATATAAAGTCGTATTAGGTTTTTGTAGCTGGGAGCAACAGACTTGATAGCCGTATAAACTTTTTTCCTGTAGCTGCAAGGCAAAGAGGTAATAACCGCGTTAATTTGTCTTTTGTGGCTGTGCGCCACAGAATATAAAGTCGTATTAGGTTTTTGTAGCTGGGAGCAACAGACTTGATAGCCGTATGAACTTTTTTCTGTAGCTGCAAGGCAAAGAGTCGATAACCGCGTTATATCGTATTTTGTGGCTGTGTGCCACAGAATAGATAGTTGTATTGGGTTTTTCTAGCTGGGAGCAACATACTTGATAGCCATATAAACTTTTTTCTGTAGCTGCACGGCAAAGAGTCAATAACCGCGTTAATTTGTCTTTTGTGGCTGTGCGCCACAGAATAGATTGTCGTATCAGGTTTTTGTAGCTGGGAGCAACAGACTTGATAGCCGTATGAACTTTTTTCTGTAGCTGCAAGGCAAAGAGGTAATAACCGCGTTAATTTGTCTTTTGTGGCTGTGCGCCACAGAATAGATTGTCGTATCAGGTTTTTGTAGCTGGGAGCAACAGACTTGATAGCCGTATGAACTTTTCTCTGTAGCTGCAAGCCAACAAGTCGATAACCGCGATATTTCGTGTTTTGTGGCTGTGCGCCACAGGATATAAAGTCGTATTAGGTTTTTGTAGCCATGAGCAACAGACTTGATAGCCGTATAAACTTTTTTCTGTAGCTGCAAGGCAAAGAGTCGATAACCGCGTTATATCGTATTTTGTGGCTGTGTGCCACAGAATAGATAGTTGTATTGGGTTTTTCTAGCTGGGAACAACATACTTGATAGCCATATAAACTTTTTTCTGTAGCTGCACGGCAAAGAGTCAATAACCGCGTTAATTTGTCTTTTGTGGCTGTGCGCCACAGAATATAAAGTCGTATTAGGTTTTTGTAGCTGGGAGCAACAGACTTGATAGCCGTATAAACTTTTTTTCTGTAGCTGCAAGGCAAAGAGGTAATAACCGCGTTAATTTGTCTTTTGTGGCTGTGCGCCACAGAATATAAAGTCGTATTAGGTTTTTGTAGCTGGGAGCAACAGACTTGATAGCCGTATGAACTTTTTTCTGTAGCTGCAAGGCAAAGAGTCGATAACCGCGTTATATCGTATTTTGTGGCTGTGTGCCACAGAATAGATAGTTGTATTGGGTTTTTCTAGCTGGGAGCAACATACTTGATAGCCATATAAACTTTTTTCTGTAGCTGCACGGCAAAGAGTCAATAACCGCGTTAATTTGTCTTTTGTGGCTGTGCGCCACAGAATAGATTGTCGTATCAGGTTTTTGTAGCTGGGAGCAACAGACTTGATAGCCGTATGAACTTTTTTCTGTAGCTGCAAGGCAAAGAGGTAATAACCGCGTTAATTTGTCTTTTGTGGCTGTGCTCCACAGGATATAAAGTCGTATTAGGTTTTTGTAGCCATGAGCAACAGACTTGATAGCCGTATAAACTTTTTTCTGTAGCTGCAAGGCAAAGAGTCGATAACCGCGTTGTATCGTATTTTGTGGCTGTGTGCCACAGAATAGATAGTTGTATTGGGTTTTTCTAGCTGGGAGCAACATACTTGATAGCCATATAAACTTTTTTCTGTAGCTGCACGGCAAAGAGTCAATAACCGCGTTAATTTGTCTTTTGTGGCTGTGCGCCACAGAATATAAAGTCGTATTAGGTTTTTGTAGCTGGGAGCAACAGACTTGATAGCCGTATAAACTTTTTTTCTGTAGCTGCAAGGCAAAGAGGTAATAACCGCGTTAATTTGTCTTTTGTGGCTGTGCGCCACAGAATATAAAGTCGTATTAGGTTTTTGTAGCTGGGAGCAACAGATTTGATAGCCGTATGAAATGTTCTCTGTAACTGCAAGGCAAAGAGTCAATAACCGCGTTAATTTGTATTTTGTGGCTGTGCGCCACAGAATATAAAGTCGTATTATGTTTTTGTAGTTGGAAGCAACAGACTTGATAGCCGTATGATTTTTTTTGTAGCTGCAAGTCAAAATGTCAATAACCGTGTTAATTCGTCTTTGTGGCTGTGCGCCACAGAATAGATTGTCGTATCAGGTTTTTGTAGCTGGGAGCAACAGACTTGATAGCCGTATGAACTTTTTTCTGTAGCTGCAAGGCAAAGAGGTAATAACCACGTTAATTTGTCTTTTGTGGCTGTGCGCCACAGGATATAAAGTCGTATTAGGTTTTTGTAGCCATGAGCAACAGACTTGATAGCCGTATAAACTTTTTTCTGTAGCTGCAAGGCAAAGAGTCGATAACCGCGTTATATCTTATTTTGTGGCTGTGTGCCACAGAATAGATAGTTGTATTGGGTTTTTCTAGCTGGGAACAACATACTTGATAGCCATATAAACTTTTTTCTGTAGCTGCACGCCAAAGAGTCAATAACCGCGTTAATTTGTCTTTTGTGGCTGTGCGCCACAGAATATAAAGTCGTATTAGGTTTTTGTAGCTGGGAGCAACAGACTTGATAGCCGTATAAACTTTTTTTCTGTAGCTGCAAGGCAAAGAGGTAATAACCGCGTTAATTTGTCTTTTGTGGCTGTGCGCCACAGAATATAAAGTCGTATTAGGTTTTTGTAGCTGGGAGCAACAGATTTGATAGCCGTATGAAATGTTCTCTGTAACTGCAAGGCAAAGAGTCAATAACCGCGTTAATTTGTATTTTGTGGCTGTGCGCCACAGAATATAAAGTCGTATTATGTTTTTGTAGTTGGAAGCAACAGACTTGATAGCCGTATGATTTGTTTTGTGGCTGCAAGTCAAAATGTCAATAACCGCGTTAATTCGTCTTTGTGGCTGTGCGCCACAGAATAGATTGTCGTATTAGGTTTTTGTAGCTGGGAGCAACAGATTTGATAGCCGTATGAAATGTTCTCTGTAACTGCGAGGCAAAGAGTCAATAACCGCGTTAATTCGTCTTTTGTGGCTGTGCGCCACAGAATATATAGTCGTATTAGGTTTTTGTAGCTGGGAGCAACAGACTTGATAGCCGTATGAACTTTTCTCGGTAGCTGCAAGCCAACAAGTCGATAACCGCGATAATTTGTATTTTGTGGCTGTGCGCCACAGAATAGATTGTCGTATTAGGTTTTTGTAGCTGGGAGCAACAGATTTGATAGCCGTATGAACTTTTTTCTGTAGCTGCAAGGCAAAGAGGTAATAACCGCGTTAATTTGTCTTTTGTGGCTGTGCGCCACAGGATATAAAGTCGTATTAGGTTTTTGTAGCCATGAGCAACAGACTTGATAGCCGTATAAACTTTTTTCTGTAGCTGCAAGGCAAAGAGTCGATAACCGCGTTATATCGTATTTTGTGGCTGTGTGCCACAGAATAGATAGTTGTATTGGGTTTTTCTAGCTGGGAGCAACATACTTGATAGCCATATAAACTTTTTTCTGTAGCTGCACGGCAAAGAGTCAATAACCGCGTTAATTTGTCTTTTGTGGCTGTGCGCCACAGAATATAAAGTCGTATTAGGTTTTTGTAGCTGGGAGCAACAGACTTGATAGCCGTATGAACTTTTTTCTGTAGCTGCAAGGCAAAGAGTCGATAACCGCGTTATATCGTATTTTGTGGCTGTGTGCCACAGAATAGATAGTTGTATTGGGTTTTTCTAGCTGGGAGCAACATACTTGATAGCCATATAAACTTTTTTCTGTAGCTGCACGGCAAAGAGTCAATAACCGCGTTAATTTGTCTTTTGTGGCTGTGCGCCACAGAATAGATTGTCGTATCAGGTTTTTGTAGCTGGGAGCAACAGACTTGATAGCCGTATGAACTTTTTTTCTGTAGCTGCAAGGCAAAGAGGTAATAACCGCGTTAATTTGTCTTTTGTGGCTGTGCTCCACATGATATAAAGTCGTATTAGGTTTTTGTAGCCATGAGCAACAGACTTGATAGCCGTATAAACTTTTTTCTGTAGCTGCAAGGCAAAGAGTCGATAACCGCGTTGTATCGTATTTTGTGGCTGTGTGCCACAGAATAGATAGTTGTATTGGGTTTTTCTAGCTGGGAGCAACATACTTGATAGCCATATAAACTTTTTTCTGTAGCTGCACGGCAAAGAGTCAATAACCGCGTTAATTTGTCTTTTGTGGCTGTGCGCCACAGAATATAAAGTCGTATTAGGTTTTTGTAGCTGGGAGCAACAGACTTGATAGCCGTATAAACTTTTTTTCTGTAGCTGCAAGGCAAAGAGGTAATAACCGCGTTAATTTGTCTTTTGTGGCTGTGCGCCACAGAATATAAAGTCGTATTAGGTTTTTGTAGCTGGGAGCAACAGATTTGATAGCCGTATGAAATGTTCTCTGTAACTGCAAGGCAAAGAGTCAATAACCGCGTTAATTTGTATTTTGTGGCTGTGCGCCACAGAATATAAAGTCGTATTATGTTTTTGTAGTTGGAAGCAACAGACTTGCCGTATGATTTTTTTTGTAGCTGCAAGTCAAAATGTCAATAACCGCGTTAATTCGTCTTTGTGGCTGTGCGCCACAGAATAGATTGTCGTATCAGGTTTTGTAGCTGGGAGCAACAGACTTGATAGCCATATAAACTTTTTTCTGTAGCTGCACGGCAAAGAGTCAATAACCGCGTTAATTTGTCTTTTGTGGCTGTGCGCCACAGAATATAAAGTCGTATTAGGTTTTTGTAGCCATGAGCAACAGACTTGATAGCCGTATAAACTTTTTTCTGTAGCTGCAAGGCAAAGAGTCGATAACCGCGATATATCGTATTTTGTGGCTGTGTGCCACAGAATAGATAGTTGTATTGGGTTTTTCTAGCTGGGAACAACATACTTGATAGCCATATAAACTTTTTTCTGTAGCTGCACGCCAAAGAGTCAATAACCGCGTTAATTTGTCTTTTGTGGCTGTGCGCCACAGAATATAAAGTCGTATTAGGTTTTTGTAGCTGGGAGCAACAGACTTGATAGCCGTATAAACTTTTTTTCTGTAGCTGCAAGGCAAAGACAAATTAACCGCGTTAATTTGTCTTTTGTGGCTGTGCGCCACAGAATATAAAGTCGTATTAGGTTTTTGTAGCTGGGAGCAACAGATTTGATAGCCGTATGAAATGTTCTCTGTAACTGCAAGGCAAAGAGTCAATAACCGCGTTAATTTGTATTTTGTGGCTGTGCGCCACAGAATATAAAATCGTATTATGTTTTTGTAGTTGGAAGCAACAGACTTGATAGCCGTATGATTTGTTTTTGTGGCTGCAAGTCAAAATGTCAATAACCGCGTTAATTCGTCTTTGTGGCTGTGCGCCACAGAATATATGGTCGTATTAGGTTTTTGTAGCTGGGAGCAACAGATTTGATAGCCGTATGAAATGTTCTCTGTAACTGCGAGGCAAAGAGTCAATAACCGCGTTAATTCGTCTTTTGTGGCTGTGCGCCACAGAATATATAGTCGTATTAGGTTTGTGTAGCTGGGAGCAACAGACTTGATAGCCGTATGAACTTTTCTCGGTAGCTGCAAGCCAACAAGTCGATAACCGCGATAATTTGTATTTTGTGGCTGTGCGCCACAGAATAGATTGTCGTATTAGGTTTTTGTAGCTGGGAGCAACAGATTTGATAGCCGTATGAACTTTTTTCTGTAGCTGCAAGGCAAAGAGGTAATAACCGCGTTAATTTGTCTTTTGTGGCTGTGCGCCACAGAATAGATTGTCGTATCAGGTTTTTGTAGCTGGGAGCAACAGACTTGATAGCCGTATGAACTTTTCTCTGTAGCTGCAAGCCAACAAGTCGATAACCGCGATATTTCGTGTTTTGTGGCTGTGCGCCACAGAATATATTGTCGTATTATGTTTCTGTAGTTGGAAGCAACAGACTTGATAGCCGTATGATTTTTTTTGTAGCTGCAAGTCAACATGTCAATAACCGCGTTAATTCGTCTTTGTGGCTGTGCGCCACAGAATAGATTGTCGTATCAGGTTTTTGTAGCTGGGAGCAACAGATTTGATAGCCGTATGAAATGTTATCTGTAACTGCGAGGCAAAGAGTCAATAACCGCGTTAATTCGTCTTTTGTGGCTGTGCGCCACAGAATATATAGTCGTATTAGGTTTTTGTAGCTGGGAGCAACAGACTTGATAGCCGTATGAACTGTTCTCTGTAGCTGCAAGGCAAAGAGTCAATAACGCGTTAATTCGTCTTTTGTGGCTGTGCGCCACAGAATATATAGTCGTCTTAGGTTTTTGTATCTGGGAGCAACAGACTTGATAGCCGTATGAACTTTTTTCTGTAGCTGCAAGGCAAAGAGTCAATAACCGCGTTAAGTCGTTTTTTGTGGCTGTGCGCCACTAAATATATAGTCGTGTTAGGTCTTTGTAGCTGGGAGCAACATACTTGATAGCCGTATAAACTTTTATTTTGTAGCTTTACGGCAAAGAGTCAATAACCGCGTTAATTTGTCTTTTGTGGCTGTGCGCCACAGAATATGGAGTCGTATTAGGTTTTTGTAGCTGGGAGCAACAGACTTGACAGCCGTATAAATTTTTCTCTGTAACTGCAAGCCAAAGAGTCAATAACCGCGTTATTTCGTATGTTATGGCTGTGCGCCACAGAATAGATTGTCGTATTAGGTTTTTGTAGCTGGGAGCAACAGATTTGATAGCCGTATGAACTTTTCTCTGTAACTGCAAGCCAAAGAGTCGATAACCGCGTTAATTCGTATTTTGTGGCTGTGCGCCACAGAATAGATTGTCGTATCAGGTTTTTGTAGCTGGGAGCAACATACTCGATAGCCGTATAAACTGTTTTCTGTAGCTGCACGGTAAAGAGTCAATAACCGCGTTAATTTGTCTTTTGTGGCTGTGCGCCACAGAATAGTAAGTCGTATTAGGTTTTTGTAGCTGGGAGCAACAGACTTGATAGCCGTATAAACTTTTTTTTGTAGCTGCAAGGCAAATAGTCAATAACCGCGTTAGTTCGTATTTTGTGGCTGTGTGCCACAGAAAAGATAGTTGTATTGGGTTTTTCTAGCTGGGAGCAACATACTTGATAGCCGTATAAACTTTTTTCTGTAGCTGCAAGGCAAAGAGTCAATAACCGCGTTAATCTGTCTTTTGTGGCTGTGCGCCACAGAATATAAAGTCGTATTAGGTTTTTGTAGTTGGGAGCAACAGACTTGATTGCCGTATGAGTTTTTTTCTGTAACTGCAAGCCGAAGAGTCGATAACCGCGTTGATTCGTATTTCGTGGCTGTGCGCCACAGAATAGATAATCGTATTAGGTTTTTGTAGCTGGGAGCAACAGACTTGATAGCCGTATAAACTTTTTTCTGTAGCTGCAAGGAAAAGAGTCAATAACCGCGTTAATATGTCTTTTGTGGTTGTGCGCCACAGAATATAAAGTCGTATTAGGTTTTTGTAGTTGGGAGCAACAGACTTGATAGCCGTATGATTTTTTTTGTAGTGCAAGGCAAAGAGTCAATAACCGCGTTAATTCGTATTTGGTGGATGTGCGCCACAAAATAGATTGTCGTATCAGGTTTTTGTAGCTGGGAGCAACAGATTTGATAGCCGTATGAACTGTTCTCTGTAGCTGCAAGGCAAAGAGTCAATAACGCGTTAAGGCTGTCTTCAGACTTTTTGTGCGATACAAGATGCACGATACATGCGCGCTCTAATCATGTGTATCGATTGCATTTTTGTAGCGGCGACAGATACATGCGTCACGCGATGTATCTTTCGCGTTCATACTTTTTCTACAGTATCTCGGCGTCAGATACATCATTTTGAATCGACGATACACTTTTTTTGAAGA
Organism: Litoditis marina; assembly: GCA_964036275.1. Lineage (NCBI taxonomy): Eukaryota > Metazoa > Nematoda > Chromadorea > Rhabditida > Rhabditidae > Litoditis > Litoditis marina. The sequence continues at coordinate 38,784 of CAXIWQ010000513.1, forward strand.
TTGCGGCCGGCATTCTACACTTCACTCATATTGTGGATACATCTAGTTTTTTGATTGTAAAAGTGATTTTTGTGAATTTTTTCCAATTGATAGAATGTTCCCCCACACAAAACAGATTGGTATCCGCAAAAAAATTTCATTTTCGCGCGCGACGCGCGCACGCGACGCGTCAAAATGAGAAAATATGCAGATTTGGGTCAAATTTGTGAACTGTGATTATCGATCATGGAGATTGCGAATGTGGATATAAATTTTATATCACGCACGCGACGCGTGAACGCGCCGCGACAAAATTTAAAAACCGGTATAATTCAATAAAACTTGGGAACCTGAGGAAATTGATCATTCTGAAGTCAGATGTGAGCTTGGTACGAACTTGGGATCAAGCGCGCGCGCAGCACGCGACGCGACAAAAAATTTCAACTTTTGTGCATGGAGATAAATTTTTGGGATTGGTTGGCCACGCGGATAAGAAGGTATTACGAGTTTCGGATATATATTCATAACCAGCATGATCGAATACCCCACCCATCCCAATTTTATATGAATCGACTCATTTTGATATTTCTGCCGCGTCGCGTGCACGCGCTTCGCGTGAGTGAAATTGAGTATATGGCATGGGGATCGGTAACAATGGTCATCAGCGTTTTTGTTTTTCACGATGTCCAAAGTTTATCGAAATTCATTCATTTTCACATTTTGTCGCGGCGCGTGCGCGCATCGCGTGCGATGAGATAGACGTCAAATTGAAGAATATCTATAAATATCTATGGAATGAAGAATTTAAAATTGTTCAAAGTTACTTTTGAATTTGAAACTAACAAAATCGAAAAAATGTATCCTGGAACGTTCATACTTTTCTGATACGTTGGCGCCGAAATACGGATACAAAATGAGACGATACAAACAATTCGAAAATGAATCGTGTATCTGTATCTTGTATCGCACAAAAAGTCTGAAGACAGCCTAATTCGTCTTTTGTGGCTGTGCGCCACAGAATATATAGTCGTCTTAGGTTTTTGTATCTGGGAGCAACAGACTTGATAGCCGTATGAACTTTTTTCTGTAGCTGCAAGGCAAAGAGTCAATAACCGCGTTAAGTCGTCTTTTGTGGCTGTGCGCCACAAAATATATAGTCGTGTTAGGTCTTTGTAGCTGGGAGCAACATACTTGATAGCCGTATAAACTTTTTTCTGTAGCTTTACGGCAAAGAGTCAATAACCGCGTTAATTTGTCTTTTGTGGCTGTGCGCCAAAGAATATGGAGTCGTATTAGGTTTTTGTAGCTGGGAGCAACAGACTTGATAGCCGTATAAACTTTTCTCTGTAACTGCAAGCCAAAGAGTCAATAACCGCGTTATTTCGTATATTATGGCTGTGCGCCACAGAATAGATAGTTGTATTGGGTTTTTCTAGCTGGGAGCAACATATTTGATGGCCGTATAAACTTTTTTCTGTAGCTGCAAGGCAAAGAGTCAATAACCGCGTTAATCTGTCTTTGGTGGCTGTGCGCCACAGAATATAAAGTCGTATTAGGTTTTTGTAGTTGGGAGCAACAGACTTGATTGCCGTATGAGTTTTTTTTTTCTGTAACTGCAAGCCGAAGAGTCGATAACCGCGTTGATTCGTATTTCGTGGCTGTGCGTCACAGAATAGATAATCGTATTAGGTTTTTGTAGCTGGGAGCAACAGACTTGATAGCCGTATAAACTTTTTTCTGTAGCTGCAAGGCAAAGAGTCAATAACCGCGTTAATTTGTTTTTTGTGGTTGTGCGCCACAGAATATAAAGTCGTATTAGGTTTTTGTAGTTGGGAGCAACAGACTTGATAGCCGTATGATTTTTTTTTGTAGGTGCAACGCAAAGAGTCAATAACCGCGTTAATTCGTATTTGGTGGATGTGCGCCACAAAATAGATTGTCGTATTAGGTTTTTGTAGCTGGGAGCAACAGATTTGATAAGCCGTATGAACTGTTCTCTGTAGCTGCAAGGCAAAGAGTCAATAACGCGTTAATTCGTATTTGTGGCTGTGCGCCACAGAATATATAGTCGTCTTAGGTTTTTGTATCTGGGAGCAACAGACTCGATAGCCGTATGAACTTTTTTCTGTAGCTGCAATGCAAAGAGTCAATAACCGCGTTAAGTCGTCTTTTGTGGCTGTGCGCCACAAAATATATAGTCGTGTTAGGTCTTTGTAGCTGGGAGCAACATACTTGATAGCCGTATAAACTTTTTTCTGTAGCTTTACGGCAAAGAGTCAATAACCGCGTTAATTTGTCTTTTGTGGCTGTGCGCCACAGAATATGGAGTCGTATTAGGTTTTTGTAGCTGGGAGCAACAGACTTGATAGCCGTATAAACTTTTCTCTGTAACTGCAAGCCAAAGAGTCAATAACCGCGTTATTTTGTATTTTATGGCTGTGCGCCACAGAATAGATTGTCGTATTAGGTTTTTGTAGCTGGGAGCAACAGATTTGATAGCCGTATGAACCTTTCTCTGTAACTGCAAGCCAAAGAGACGATAACCGCGTTAATTCGTATTTTGTGGCTGTGCGCCACATAATAGATAGTCGTATTAGGTTTTTGTATCTGGGAGCAACAGACTTGATAGCCGTATGAACTTTTTTCTGTAGCTGCACGGTAAAGAGTCAATAACCGCGTTAATTTGTCTTTTGTGGCTGTGCGCCACAGAATAGTAAGTCGTATTAGGTTTTTGTAGCTGGGAGCAACAGACTTGATAGCCGTATAAACTTTTTTCTGTAGCTGCAAGGCAAAGAGTCAATAACCGCGTTAATTCGTCTTTTGTGGCTGTGTGCCACAGAAAAGATAGTTGTATTGGGTTTTTCTAGCTGGGAGCAACGTACTTGATAGCCGTATGAACTTTTTTTTGTAGCTGCAAGGCAAAGAGTCAATAACCGCGTTAATTTGTCTTTTGTGGCTGTGCGCCACAGAACATAAAGTCGTATTAGGTTTTTGTAGCCAGGAGCAACAGACTTGATAGCCGTATAAACTTTTTTCTGTAGCTGCAAGGCAAAGAGTCGACAACCGCGTTAATTCGTAATTTGTGGCTGTGTGCCACAGAAAAGATAGTTGTATTGGTTTTTCGAGCTGGGAGCAACATACTTGATAGCCGTATGAACTTTTTTTTGTAGCTGCAAGGCAAAGAGTCAATAACCGCGTTAATTTGTCTTTTGTGGCTGTGCGCCACAGAACATAAAGTCGTATTAGGTTTTTCTAGCTGGGAGCAACATACTTGATAGCCGTATAAACTTTTTTCTGTAGCTGCAAGGCAAAGAGTCAATAACCGCGTTAATTCGTATTTTGTGGCTGTGTGTCACAGAAAAGATAGTTGTATTAGGTTTTTGTAGTTGGGAGCAACAGACTTGATAGCCGTATAAACTTTTCTCTGTAACTGCAAGCCGAAGAGTCGATAACCGCGTTAATTTGTCTTTTGTGGTTGTGCGCCACAGAATATAAAGTCGTATTAGGTTTTTGTAGTTGGGAGCAACAGACTTGATAGCCGTATGATTTTTTTTTTGTAGGTGCAAGGCAAAGAGTCAATAACCGCGTTAATTCGTATTTGGTGGATGTGCGCCACAAAATAGATTGTCGTATTAGGTTTTTGTATCTGGGAGCAACAGACTCGATAGCCGTATGAACTTTTTTCTGTAGCTGCAATGCAAAGAGTCAATAACCGCGTTAAGTCGTCTTTTGTGGCTGTGCGCCACAAAATATATAGTCGTGTTAGGTCTTTGTAGCTGGGAGCAACATACTTGATAGCCGTATAAACTTTTTCTGTAGCTTTACGGCAAAGAGTCAATAACCGCGTTAATTTGTCTTTTGTGGCTGTGCGCCACAGAATATGGAGTCGTATTAGGTTTTTGTAGCTGGGAGCAACAGACTTGATAGCCGTATAAACTTTTCTCTGTAACTGCAAGCCAAAGAGTCAATAACCGCGTTATTTTGTATTTTATGGCTGTGCGCCACAGAATAGATTGTCGTATTAGGTTTTTGTAGCTGGGAGCAACAGATTTGATAGCCGTATGAACCTTTCTCTGTAACTGCAAGCCAAAGAGACGATAACCGCGTTAATTCGTATTTTGTGGCTGTGCGCCACATAATAGATAGTCGTATTAGGTTTTTGTATCTGGGAGCAACAGACTTGATAGCCGTATGAACTTTTTTCTGTAGCTGCACGGTAAAGAGTCAATAACCGCGTTAATTTGTCTTTTGTGGCTGTGCGCCACAGAATAGTAAGTCGTATTAGGTTTTTGTAGCTGGAGCAACAGACTTGATAGCCGTATAAACTTTTTTCTGTAGCTGCAAGGCAAAGAGTCAATAACCGCGTTAATTCGTCTTTTGTGGCTGTGTGCCACAGAAAAGATAGTTGTATTGGGTTTTTCTAGCTGGGAGCAACGTACTTGATAGCCGTATGAACTTTTTTTTGTAGCTGCAAGGCAAAGAGTCAATAACCGCGTTAATTTGTCTTTTGTGCTGTGCGCCACAGAACATAAAGTCGTATTAGGTTTTTGTAGCCAGGAGCAACAGACTTGATAGCCGTATAAACTTTTTTCTGTAGCTGCAAGGCAAAGAGTCGACAACCGCGTTAATTCGTAATTTGTGGCTGTGTGCCACAGAAAAGATAGTTGTATTGGGTTTTTCGAGCTGGGAGCAACATACTTGATAGCCGTATGAACTTTTTTTTGTAGCTGCAAGGCAAAGAGTCAATAACCGCGTTAATTTGTCTTTTGTGGCTGTGCGCCACAGAACATAAAGTCGTATTAGGTTTTTCTAGCTGGGAGCAACATACTTGATAGCCGTATAAACTTTTTTCTGTAGCTGCAAGGCAAAGAGTCAATAACCGCGTTAATTCGTATTTTGTGGCTGTGTGTCACAGAAAAGATAGTTGTATTAGGTTTTTGTAGTTGGGAGCAACAGACTTGATAGCCGTATAAACTTTTCTCTGTAACTGCAAGCCGAAGAGTCGATAACCGCGTTAATTTGTCTTTTGTGGTTGTGCGCCACAGAATATAAAGTCGTATTAGGTTTTTGTAGTTGGGAGCAACAGACTTGATAGCCGTATGATTTTTTTTTGTAGGTGCAAGGCAAAGAGTCAATAACCGCGTTAATTCGTATTTGGTGGATGTGCGCCACAAAATAGATTGTCGTATTAGGTTTTTGTATCTGGGAGCAACAGACTTGATAGCCGTATGAACTGTTCTCTGTAGTTGCAAGGCAAAGAGTCGATAACCGCGTTAATTCGTATTTTGTGGCTGTGCGCCACAGAATAGATTGTCGTATTAGGTTTTTGTAGCTGGGAGCAACATACTCGATAGCCGTATAAACTTTTTTCTATAGCTGCACGGTAAAGAGTCAATAACCGCGTTAATTCGTATTTCGTGGCTGTGCGCCACAGAATAGATAATCGTATTAGGTTTTTGTAGCTGGGAGCAACAGACTTGATAGCCGTATAAACTTTTTTCTGTAGCTGCAAGGCAAAGAGTCAATAACCGCGTTAATTTGTCTTTTGTGGTTGTGCGCCACAGAATATAAAGTCGTATTAGGTTTTTGTAGTTGGGAGCAACAGACTTGATAGCCGTATAAACTTTTCTCTGTAACTGCAAGCCAAAGAGTCAATAACCGCGTTATTTTGTATTTTATGGCTGTGCGCCACAGAATAGATTGTCGTATCAGGTTTTTGTAGCTGGGAGCAACAGATTTGATAGCCGTATGAACTTTTCTCTGTAACTGCAAGCCAAAGAGACGATAACCGCGTTAATTCGTATTTTGTGGCTGTGCGCCACATAATAGATAGTCGTATTAGGTTTTTGTATCTGGGAGCAACAGACTTGATAGCCGTATGAACTGTTCTCTGTAGTTGCAAGGCAAAGAGTCGATAACCGCGTTAATTCGTATTTTGTGGCTGTGCGCCACAGAATAGATTGTCGTATTAGGTTTTTGTAGCTGGGAGCAACATACTCGATAGCCGTATAAACTTTTTTCTATAGCTGCACGGTAAAGAGTCAATAACCGCGTTAATTTGTCTTTTGTGGCTGTGCGCCACAGAATAGTAAGTCGTATTAGGTTTTTGTAGCCAGGAGCAACAGACTTGATAGCCGTATAAACTTTTTTCTGTAGCTGCAAGGCAAAGAGTCGATAACCGCGTTAATTCGTAATTTGTGGCTGTGTGCCACAGAAAAGATAGTTGTATTGGGTTTTTCGAGCTGGGAGCAACATACTTGATAGCCGTATGAACTTTTTTTGTAGCTGCAAGGCAAAGAGTCAATAACCGCGTTAATTTGTCTTTTGTGGTTGTGCGCCACAGAATATAAAGTCGTATTAGGTTTTCGTAGTTGGGAGCAACAGACTTGATAGCCGTATGATTTTTTTTCTGTAGGTGCAAGGCAAAGAGTCAATAACCGCGTTAATTTGTATTTGGTGGATGTGCGCCACAAAATAGATTGTCGTATTAGGTTTTTGTAGCTGGGAGCAACAGACTTGATAGCCGTATGAACTTTTTTCTGTAGCTGCAAGGCAAAGAGTCAATAACCGCGTTAAGTCGTCTTTTGTGGCTGTGCGCCACAGAATATACAGTCGTCTTAGGTTTTTGTATCTGGGAGCAACAGACTTGATAGCCGTATGAACTTTTTTCTGTAGCTGCAAGGCAAAGAGTCAATAACCGCGTAAGTCGTCTTTTGTGGCTGTGCGCCACAGAATATATAGTCGTGTTAGGTCTTTGTAGCTGGGAGCAACATACTTGATAGCCGTATAAACTTTTTTTTGTAGCTTTACGGCAAAGAGTCAATAACCGCGTTAATTTGTCTTTTGTGGCTGTGCGCCACAGAATATGAAGTCGTATTAGGTTTTTGTAGCTGGGAGCAACAGACTTGATAGCCGCATAAACTTTTCTCTGTAACTGCAAGCCAAAAAGTCGATAACCGCGTTAATTCGTATTTTGTGGCCGTGCGCCACAGAATAGATTGTCGTATTAGGTGTTTGTATCTGGGAGCAACAGATTTGATAGCCGTATGAACTTTTCTCTTTAACTGCAAGCCAAAAAGTCGATAACCGCGTTAATTCGTATTTTGTGGCTGTGCGCCACAGAATAGATTGTCGTATTAGGTGTTTGTATCTGGGAGCAACAGATTTGATAGCCGTATGAAATATTCTCTGTAACTGCGAGGCAAAGAGTCAATAACCGCGTTAATTCGTCTTTTGTGGCTGTGCGCCACAGAATATATAGTCGTATTAGGTTTTGTAGCTGGGAGCAACAGACTTGATAGCCGTATGAACTTTTCTCTGTAGCTGCAAGCCAACAAGTCGATAACCGCGATAATTTGTTTTTGTGGCTGTGCGCCACAGAATAGATTGTCGTATTAGGTTTTTGTAGCTGGGAGCAACAGATTTGATAGCCGTATGAAATATTCTCTGTAGCTGCAAGGCAAAGAGTCGATAACCGCGTCAATTCGTATTTTGTGGCTGTGCGCCACAGAATAGATAGTCGTATTAGGTTTTTGTAGCTGGGAGCAACATACTTGATAGCCGTATAACCTTTTTCCTGTAGCTGCACGGCAAAGAGTCAATAACCGCGTTAATTTGTCTTTTGTGGCTGTGCGCCACAGAATATAAAGTCGTATTAGGTTTTCGTAGCTGGGAGCAACAGACTTGATAGCCGTATGAACTTTTTTCTGTAGCTGCAAGGCAAAGAGGTAATAACCGCGTTAATTTGTCTTTTGTGGCTGTGCGCCACAGAATAGATTGTCGTATCAGGTTTTTGTAGCTGGGAGCAACAGACTTGATAGCCGTATAAACTTTTCTCTGTAACTGCAAGCCAAAGAGTCAATAACCGCGTTATTTTGTATTTTATGGCTGTGCGCCACAGAATAGATTGTCGTATTAGGTTTTTGTAGCTGGGAGCAACAGATTTGATAGCCGTATGAACCTTTCTCTGTAACTGCAAGCCAAAGAGACGATAACCGCGTTAATTCGTATTTTGTGGCTGTGCGCCACATAATAGATAGTCGTATTAGGTTTTTGTATCTGGGAGCAACAGACTTGATAGCCGTATGAACTTTTTTCTGTAGCTGCACGGTAAAGAGTCAATAACCGCGTTAATTTGTCTTTTGTGGCTGTGCGCCACAGAATAGTAAGTCGTATTAGGTTTTTGTAGCTGGGAGCAACAGACTTGATAGCCGTATAAACTTTTTCTGTAGCTGCAAGGCAAAGAGTCAATAACCGCGTTAATTCGTCTTTTGTGGCTGTGTGCCACAGAAAAGATAGTTGTATTGGGTTTTTCTAGCTGGGAGCAACGTACTTGATAGCCGTATGAACTTTTTTTTGTAGCTGCAAGGCAAAGAGTCAATACCGCGTTAATTTGTCTTTTGTGGCTGTGCGCCACAGAACATAAAGTCGTATTAGTTTTTGTAGCCAGGAGCAACAGACTTGATAGCCGTATAAACTTTTTTCTGTAGCTGCAAGGCAAAGAGTCGACAACCGCGTTAATTCGTAATTTGTGGCTGTGTGCCACAGAAAAGATAGTTGTATTGGGTTTTTCGAGCTGGGAGCAACATACTTGATAGCCGTATGAACTTTTTTTTGTAGCTGCAAGGCAAAGAGTCAATAACCGCGTTAATTTGTCTTTTGTGGCTGTGCGCCACAGAACATAAAGTCGTATTAGGTTTTTCTAGCTGGGAGCAACAATACTTGATAGCCGTATAAACTTTTTTCTGTAGCTGCAAGGCAAAGAGTCAATAACCGCGTTAATTCGTATTTTGTGGCTGTGTGTCACAGAAAAGATAGTTGTATTAGGTTTTTGTAGTTGGGAGCAACAGACTTGATAGCCGTATAAACTTTTCTCTGTAACTGCAAGCCGAAGAGTCGATAACCGCGTTAATTTGTCTTTTGTGGTTGTGCGCCACAGAATATAAAGTCGTATTAGGTTTTTGTAGTTGGGAGCAACAGACTTGATAGCCGTATGATTTTTTTTTGTAGGTGCAAGGCAAAGAGTCAATAACCGCGTTAATTCGTATTTGGTGGATGTGCGCCACAAAATAGATTGTCGTATTAGGTTTTTGTATCTGGGAGCAACAGACTCGATAGCCGTATGAACTTTTTTCTGTAGCTGCAATGCAAAGAGTCAATAACCGCGTTAAGTCGTCTTTTGTGGCTGTGCGCCACAAAATATATAGTCGTGTTAGGTCTTTGTAGCTGGAGCAACATACTTGATAGCCGTATAAACTTTTTTCTGTAGCTTTACGGCAAAGAGTCAATAACCGCGTTAATTTGTCTTTTGTGGCTGTGCGCCACAGAATATGGAGTCGTATTAGGTTTTTGTAGCTGGGAGCAACAGACTTGATAGCCGTATAAACTTTTCTCTGTAACTGCAAGCCAAAGAGTCAATAACCGCGTATTTTGTATTTTATGGCTGTGCGCCACAGAATAGATTGTCGTATTAGGTTTTTGTAGCTGGGAGCAACAGATTTGATAGCCGTATGAACCTTTCTCTGTAACTGCAAGCCAAAGAGACGATAACCGCGTTAATTCGTATTTTGTGGCTGTGCGCCACATAATAGATAGTCGTATTAGGTTTTTGTATCTGGGAGCAACAGACTTGATAGCCGTATGAACTTTTTTCTGTAGCTGCACGGTAAAGAGTCAATAACCGCGTTAATTTGTCTTTTGTGGCTGTGCGCCACAGAATAGTAAGTCGTATTAGGTTTTTGTAGCTGGGAGCAACAGACTTGATAGCCGTATAAACTTTTTTCTGTAGCTGCAAGGCAAAGAGTCAATAACCGCGTTAATTCGTCTTTTGTGGCTGTGTGCCACAGAAAAGATAGTTGTATTGGGTTTTTCTAGCTGGGAGCAACGTACTTGATAGCCGTATGAACTTTTTTTTGTAGCTGCAAGGCAAAGAGTCAATAACCGCGTTAATTTGTCTTTTGTGGCTGTGCGCCACAGAACATAAAGTCGTATTAGGTTTTTGTAGCCAGGAGCAACAGACTTGATAGCCGTATAAACTTTTTTCTGTAGCTGCAAGGCAAAGAGTCGACAACCGCGTTAATTCGTAATTTGTGGCTGTGTGCCACAGAAAAGATAGTTGTATTGGGTTTTTCGAGCTGGGAGCAACATACTTGATAGCCGTATGAACTTTTTTTTGTAGCTGCAAGGCAAAGAGTCAATAACCGCGTTAATTTGTCTTTTGTGGCTGTGCGCCACAGAACATAAAGTCGTATTAGGTTTTTCTAGCTGGGAGCAACATACTTGATAGCCGTATAAACTTTTTTCTGTAGCTGCAAGGCAAAGAGTCAATAACCGCGTTAATTCGTATTTTGTGGCTGTGTGTCACAGAAAAGATAGTTGTATTAGGTTTTTGTAGTTGGGAGCAACAGACTTGATAGCCGTATAAACTTTTCTCTGTAACTGCAAGCCGAAGAGTCGATAACCGCGTTAATTTGTCTTTTGTGGTTGTGCGCCACAGAATATAAAGTCGTATTAGGTTTTTGTAGTTGGGAGCAACAGACTTGATAAGCCGTATGATTTTTTTTTGTAGGTGCAAGGCAAAGAGTCAATAACCGCGTTAATTCGTATTTGGTGGATGTGCGCCACAAAATAGATTGTCGTATTAGGTTTTTGTATCTGGGAGCAACAGACTTGATAGCCGTATGAACTGTTCTCTGTAGTTGCAAGGCAAAGAGTCGATAACCGCGTTAATTCGTATTTTGTGGCTGTGCGCCACAGAATAGATTGTCGTATTAGGTTTTTGTAGCTGGGAGCAACATACTCGATAGCCGTATAAACTTTTTTCTATAGCTGCACGGTAAAGAGTCAATAACCGCGTTAATTCGTATTTCGTGGCTGTGCGCCACAGAATAGATAATCGTATTAGGTTTTTGTAGCTGGGAGCAACAGACTTGATAGCCGTATAAACTTTTTTCTGTAGCTGCAAGGCAAAGAGTCAATAACCGCGTTAATTTGTCTTTTGTGGTTGTGCGCCACAGAATATAAAGTCGTATTAGGTTTTTGTAGTTGGGAGCAACAGACTTGATAGCCGTATAAACTTTTCTCTGTAACTGCAAGCCAAAGAGTCAATAACCGCGTTATTTTGTATTTTATGGCTGTGCGCCACAGAATAGATTGTCGTATCAGGTTTTTGTAGCTGGGAGCAACAGATTTGATAGCCGTATGAACTTTTCTCTGTAACTGCAAGCCAAAGAGACGATAACCGCGTTAATTCGTATTTTGTGGCTGTGCGCCACATAATAGATAGTCGTATTAGGTTTTTGTATCTGGAGCAACAGACTTGATAGCCGTATGAACTGTTCTCTGTAGTTGCAAGGCAAAGAGTCGATAACCGCGTTAATTCGTATTTTGTGGCTGTGCGCCACAGAATAGATTGTCGTATTAGGTTTTTGTAGCTGGGAGCAACATACTCGATAGCCGTATAAACTTTTTTCTATAGCTGCACGGTAAAGAGTCAATAACCGCGTTAATTTGTCTTTTGTGGCTGTGCGCCACAGAATAGTAAGTCGTATTAGGTTTTTGCTAGCCAGGAGCAACAGACTTGATAGCCGTATAAACTTTTTTCTGTAGCTGCAAGGCAAAGAGTCGATAACCGCGTTAATTCGTTATTTGTGGCTGTGTGCCACAGAAAAGATAGTTGTATTGGGTTTTCGAGCTGGGAGCAACATACTTGATAGCCGTATGAACTTTTTTTGTAGCTGCAAGGCAAAGAGTCAATAACCGCGTTAATTTGTCTTTTGTGGTTGTGCGCCACAGAATATAAAGTCGTATTAGGTTTTCGTAGTTGGGAGCAACAGACTTGATAGCCGTATGATTTTTTTTCTGTAGGTGCAAGGCAAAGAGTCAATAACCGCGTTAATTTGTATTTGGTGGATGTGCGCCACAAAATAGATTGTCGTATTAGGTTTTTGTAGCTGGAGCAACAGACTTGATAGCCGTATGAACTTTTTTCTGTAGCTGCAAGGCAAAGAGTCAATAACCGCGTTAAGTCGTCTTTTGTGGCTGTGCGCCACAGAATATACAGTCGTCTTAGGTTTTTGTATCTGGAGCAACAGACTTGATAGCCGTATGAACTTTTTTCTGTAGCTGCAAGGCAAAGAGTCAATAACCGCGTTAAGTCGTCTTTTGTGGCTGTGCGCCACAGAATATATAGTCGTGTTAGGTCTTTGTAGCTGGGAGCAACATACTTGATAGCCGTATAAACTTTTTTTTGTAGCTTTACGGCAAAGAGTCAATAACCGCGTTAATTTGTCTTTTGTGGCTGTGCGCCACAGAATATGAAGTCGTATTAGGTTTTGTAGCTGGGAGCAACAGACTTGATAGCCGCATAAACTTTTCTCTGTAACTGCAAGCCAAAAAGTCGATAACCGCGTTAATTCGTATTTTGTGGCCGTGCGCCACAGAATAGATTGTCGTATTAGGTGTTTGTATCTGGGAGCAACAGATTTGATAGCCGTATGAACTTTTCTCTTTAACTGCAAGCCAAAAAGTCGATAACCGCGTTAATTCGTATTTTGTGGCTGTGCGCCACAGAATAGATTGTCGTATTAGGTGTTTGTATCTGGGAGCAACAGATTTGATAGCCGTATGAAATATTCTCTGTAACTGCGAGGCAAAGAGTCAATAACCGCGTTAATTCGTCTTTTGTGGCTGTGCGCCACAGAATATATAGTCGTATTAGGTTTTTGTAGCTGGGAGCAACAGACTTGATAGCCGTATGAACTTTTCTCTGTAGCTGCAAGCCAACAAGTCGATAACCGCGATAATTTGTTTTTGTGGCTGTGCGCCACAGAATAGATTGTCGTATTAGGTTTTTGTAAGCTGGGAGCAACAGATTTGATAGCCGTATGAAATATTCTCTGTAGCTGCAAGGCAAAGAGTCGATAACCGCGTCAATTCGTATTTTGTGGCTGTGCGCCACAGAATAGATAGTCGTATTAGGTTTTTGTAGCTGGGAGCAACATACTTGATAGCCGTATAACCTTTTTCCTGTAGCTGCACGGCAAAGAGTCAATAACCGCGTTAATTTGTCTTTTGTGGCTGTGCGCCACAGAATATAAAGTCGTATTAGGTTTTCGTAGCTGGGAGCAACAGACTTGATAGCCGTATGAACTTTTTTCTGTAGCTGCAAGGCAAAGAGGTAATAACCCGCGTTAATTTGTCTTTTGTGGCTGTGCGCCACAGAATAGATTGTCGTATCAGGTTTTTGTAGCTGGGAGCAACAGACTTGATAGCCGTATGAACTTTTCTCTGTAGCTGCAAGCCAACAAGTCGATAACCGCGATATTTCGTGTTT
>CAXIWQ010000514.1:0-43912 GCA_964036275.1 Litoditis marina
GGCATGCGCACTTTGTCGTTCTCGAAAACTTCGACGTTTCGAGTTCGATATTTTCATGCAGATGCCTCGATATTGTCATGCAGATGTACTTTTTTTGTACAACTATGTGGTGTTTCGCACTTTCTATGCTGCACTGCGTTGATGTTTCAGCTTTCTATCGTTGGAAATTGTGAGAAAGGCTGCTAATTCTGTGCGAACGTTTGGAAATTTCAGCAATATCGGAAAAATTTCCAGAACAGTATTACTTAAAGGAGACCGGAGAGCAACATGGTTTCTCGTAAAGCTGCTGTATCCTACTTTTGATTGGACGCGTTGCGTGTCGCGCGGCATTGTCATGTGAATGTCACGTGGACTGATCAAACTAATGTATGAGTTATTTGTGCTCTCTGATCTCAAAACAGTTAAAAGCAGCCCGAAACAAAACCTCTGCTCAAGTTGTGTTCCGATCTCCTTTAATCGGCTGCTATTTGTGGTGTAATAGAGATAGATAGCATATGAAAGATTGAAACATGCCGTTTATCTATACTAAAAGCTGAAGCACTGAAATAAAATCATAATTGAAACAAAATATAGTTCTGAAAAATTTACGTCAGGTGGAAGAATAGAATTTATTTCTCATGACTTTTCAAAAGATTCAGTGCGTTGAGAGGAATAGAAAAATAGAATTAGCTTTTTTTTTACTGAATTCACCCTCCCGAGGTGTGTTAGTGATTTCTAATTCTGTTTAAAATTCAAATATCTTGAACTGTTTCCTTTTTTTTTCCACTTAGTTTTTGCTGGGTTTTTTTTTCTCAAAATGTCTCCCAATAAAGTGTAAACTACAAAAACGAGTGAATCGTTGTTCCATTATTCATAGGAGATCTCTATGCCTACGGCTTCAGTTCTCCTTATATTTGACTAAAAAATATTTTTCAGCGACAATGCTGTAGTTGTATTTTGATTGCATGGCGTACTTAGGGCGAATACGATAAACTCAATCATGAATACACTCAAATTTTGAATTTTTTAGTTCAGTGAATTTTGTCTAATAGAGAAGTTTCCCAGAAAGGGATTTTTTTTAGCTTTTTTTTTTTCTAAAATCATGATTGGAACCTTGTTTAGGGTTCGCTTTTCCTAGGACAAGTCTTTACGGTAGATTTGCTCTATATTGCTGTATCTGTAGTTTGATCCTGCTGATTTCTATTCGAAGTTAAAGATATACGGTGTGTTTCGAGATATGACTTAGTCAAGATATTTTTTTTAGAATGATTGTTGTTCGAACAATTTAGATTTTTCAAAATTAGTTGATGACTTTCTACGAATAAGACTTTTTTTTAGATTATATCTGCTGCAAACTCAAAATGTTGCTTATAACGTTATCGAAATTTTTTTTCCGCATATGTAGTTCCATTCGTATGTGGAAATTTTTCGATTAATAACCCTACTCTGCGCTGATCTAGGTGACCTTTACCTATTTCGTTTTGTCTGCACTAGCTGAACTAAGTTTTTTACTTGTTTCACCGTTGCACGTGTATCTTTCTATGAACTGAATATAACTATCTGAATATGAAATGTTGTAATCAACTGAGAGAGAATCATTCACATGTCACTTTTTCAGTCAGTATATTCAAAATAGAAATGGGTCAACTAAGAATACCTGCTTTCGGTTGATATTGGTTTCGAATCATTCTCAAAAGTAGTTTCTAAAAGTCTAAAACAGCTTCCGTTCAATCAAAATTTTGATGAAAATCAATCATTTTGATGTGCTACATGTGCATTTTGCATAGAGGATATAGAACTTTCAAACCACTTCAATTGTTCTGAGGTGATGACTCTCTTTGTGTGACGTAAAGTTCTATTTTGCCTATTTCGCAAAAAAAAACTCGACTACTTAGTTACTTCTTTTTTCAAGTTTGCTACTGCTATCTAACAACCACTGAGTTCTAATTTCTTTTCCGTACTTATTTTACGTACGGTCATATATTTAGTTAGTGCTTTTTGATATTTGTTCATGATAAGACCAGTCAAAACATTGTAGCTAGTTTAGATACATTCTGTGAAAACCACAAAGTTAACCGTTCACTTTGGGAGTAGAAACAGTTGTTTGTTTCAGCTCTTCTCAGGTACCGTTTGTTTCAACTCATTAGTGAATTTGATGGTTTCATTCTAAGTGCACTCTAGTGAGTGAAGTCAATAGTTTTGGAAGCTGCCCATGAGCCCGAACTGAACTTTAGCTATCGCTAGGTATTGAATCAAGTTACCGACAGGTTACTGCGCCTACAGCCATGCAATTATCTGAGCTTGTGCCACATTGGCAAAAGTTTGGTTCATTCATTTAATTTTTGTGCACTTCTCTTTGTGCTTTGAGAGCTGTTCTGACTGTTTCTTATTATGAATTATTGGAGATACACTATAGGTGAAAAGCTCTTCGTATGGCTTGACCATAATACGGTACTTGTGATACAAATTGATACTTTCCTGTACAACGTTAATTCTCGTTCTGGTAACGTGCTGGAGAACTTTCTTTCTTTTGAAGAACGTAAACATATGTTCTTTGCTATATCGGAGAGTATTGGATTTGTGTTACCTTCGATCTTTCGTTAAAAATTTGGTACCCACTATATACGCACTTTTGTTCACTGCGTGCGTAGTTTTAGCCGGTGAAACGTCGTACGCATGAAGTAGACACGGTAGCGTTAATGACGGGTTACTATGGTTTCGACTATTTTTTTTGGTGAAATTTTCTAACTGTTTCAGACGTCTCTGAAGTTTTCCAATTTCGAGTTATTGCCATGGTAGTTTTTCTTTTAATACTATTTTCCCTGAACGTTCATTGGCGACATGAGTTCCCATTGGCTTGTGGTTGATTAGGAGGTAAATATATTATATGGATGACAGTAATTACGTAGAATACGTGTATGGGAATAACACATAAAATGTCTAGACTCACGGACGTATCACGGACAATTCACGGACGTATCTCGGACGTATCTCGGACAATTCACGGACGTATCTCGGACGTATCTCGGACAATTCACGGACGTATCTCGGACAATTCACGGACGTATCTCGGACGTATCTCGGACAATTCACGGACGTATCTCGGACAATTCACGGACGTATCTCGGACAATTCACGGACGTATCTCGGACGTATCTCGGACAATTCACGGACGTATCTCGGACAATTCACGGACGTATCTCGGACGTATCTCGGACAATTCACGACGTATCTCGGACGTATCTCGGACGTATCACGGACGTATCAATTTTTAATATTAGAAGCTCTTTTTATTCTATTTTATGTTTTTCGAACCAAAAGTTAATTACTTTATGCGTATGACTGAGTCTTGGCTTGTTCATTATATCAGTTTAAATTCGGGAAAAAAATCATCTCTATCTTTTCTCACTTCTTCGTTAACTATTCTTATTATAAATATCCTTATAACCAAACCATTGCCCATGCAATGGGAACTCGTCGCCTGCCAAATTTTCACTTATTTGTATCTATCGAATCGTCTGCTTCAAAAATTATAAATTTGTGCAGTTCATTCTCCAATTCCTGACATAATTACTATCTTAATTGTTCAATCAAATCAACTACCTCAAAAATTATAAATTTGGGTAGTACCTTCTTAAAATGGTGCATTGGTTCTCTGTGTGCCGCCTTTCCCTTCGGGGCACACTCGAGAACAGTGTCTATATATTTCCCGAATTGCAATAACCTACTTAAAGGTCCTAATTGCCTATTTGGCATCTGAGCAATCTTCTTGACCTACTTTTTCAAGTGTCTGCTGCAGGTTTCGACCTGAGCCTATCAAAGTGAATGGTGCTTGCTTACTATCTTTGCACGACACAGAGGAATATACTTATCCAAGAATCATCTACATCAGAAATTATAAATCTGTGTAGTTCATTCCGGTATCAGTGGTCAAAATTATTGATATCACACTTTGGGTTCTCCCAAAATTATCACGAAGCAATATAGTGAATAAGAAAATTGGTTATTCTCCTATCGTTTGTTCTCCTCTATGTGTTATTTCTGTTCTTTGTATTCTCATTTCGCTTTATACGTCTCATTTATCATCTGTTATTATCCAAAGAGATCTTGTACCTGTTTTGTTGCTGTGTAGGACAGCTCCCTTGTTTCTTTCTTGTCTCCAAGTTGCCTCATCAAACTACGTTTCCGCGTGCTTCTTTCTTGCTCCTTGTTATCTTCAATCTTAGTCTTTTTCTTCTTTCTTGACAACCAGATAGTCCTTGTCTGACTTCTGCATACCGTAGCCCTCGGTACTGTCTAACTTCCCTCTCGTTCTCATCCATCATTACCAGTCGTCTTCGGTTTGCATTCTCGAATGGCCTTCTTTTCTCTAGTCTTGCTTGTTTCTGTGTGTTTTATGTTTGCTGTGTTAGTCAGGCTTACAAAACTGATTTTCTAACTATGATACTTACTCTATTAGTTAATTACACTTTTGTTGAGAACTATGTGTACGGAAGCCTGTTCGTGGATTCGAACCACTTACAAGACAGACGTCTTCCGTGAGGGCAACAGTTCTTAGAATCGTTTCGCCCTCAGAATCTTTCGAAACTTCAGGTTTCACCTTCTTCCGATTCTAATCTGACGTCATACGCCCTTTCCCTACGAGTTATCACTTTGTTTACATGCACAAAAATATTAACAATCTATAGGGACTATTTCCACCTTTGTCTTACCTGACTCAAATGTCTTTTTCACCATTCAAGTATTACCTGGTATTGTTTTTTCTCCTTCAATTGTTCTGTATTCTATCCTAGTAATCTTATAAGACTTTAAACTTATTTATGAGATCTTAGTTAGTAATGTTTTTTGTGATAACTATGAGTACGAAGGATTGTTCGTGGATTTGAACCACTTACTAGACATCGTCCTTCGTTAGGGCAACAGTTCTTAGATTCGTTTAGCCCTAAGAATCTTCCGAAACTTCAGGTTGTACTGACTTTCGAATCTAATCTGACGTCATACGCCCTTTCCTTACGAGTTAGAAACTTGTTTACTTGAAAAGCTTTTGCCTCTTAATGTAGTTTATCTGTGTAAAAATCTCAGAAACTATCTTATCTTAGTTAAATAATATTATATTAGTAGCTGAAATGATTAATAATTTTAACAAATAATTTGGTAAATTCGAAAAAAAATCGGTAATTATGTCCCTTTCCGTATTTTAAGCTATCTTGAGTTCAAAAAAATCTCCCAAGACCTCCATGTCAAGACTCTGATTTACCCTGCTTGAACTTTGTACTTTGTAGTCTAGAGATATGAGAACAGAAGTAGAGTATATATGTTCATTGTGTGTATAGTTAACATAACATAATAATAATATGAAGAATGGCTATGCTTAGTTAGTTACCTTAATCCATAAAAGAGGGATTCGGCGGTACCGTAATCCTAGAGGGAAGGAGGGGGCATACAGTAGGAATAGGAATAGCAGGCAGAGCTGCGCAGGTGGGCGTCACATCTCGACTGACTTTTCTGACCGGAGGGCCGGCTTATATACCCTCTTCTTGACGTCGGCTCCTTTGATGTTGGTCGTCGAGGCATCAGAATTGACGAGAGAGCTGTCACAAAGTGGGGAGAACTGTCACTTTGTGATGAGAACTGTCACTTGTGTTAGATGGTGCCAGCCGGTGCCAGTTGGTGCCAGGTAGTGCCTGGGGCTCGACAGGACTTGATGGATGGCTCGTTCTTGAGAGGAGTGAGTGCGGTTGTCAGCTACCGTAACCTCATATCTTCGGGTGTGTATTAATCGAGGCCGGCTGCCCGCAATAGAACATGTGTCAGCTGTTTGAGTGACCAGCACAGATAGGAAGTAGATGTGTAGGGCGCTCAAGGCGTACATGATACGTCAAATACCGTAGTTTTTGCGGCGTCATGACGTCGCAAAATTGAATATGAGCCAAAATGGTCTATTTTGCGAAAATAAGATTTGGAATGGTTAATTATCTGTATAAAACGATATTAGAGGCTATTACAAGTGGTTTGGTCGCCATTTGACAAGTTTTGAGTTGCGACGTCAAATATCGTAGTTTTTGCGACGTCATGACGTCGCAAAATTGAACATGAGCCAAAATGGTCTATTTTGCGAAAATAAGATTTGGAATGGTTAATTATTTAAATGAAACGATATTAGAAACTATTGCAAGTGGTTTGGTCGCCAATTGACAAGTGTTGAGTTGCGACGTCAAATACCGTAGTTTTTGCGACGTCATGACGTTGCAAAATTGAACATGAGCCAAAATGGTCTATTTTGCGAAAATAAGATTTGGAATGGTTAATTATCTGTATACAACGATATTAGAGGCTATTACAAGTGGTTTGGTCGCCATTTGACAAGTTTTGAGTTGCGACGTCAAATACCGTAGTTTTTGCGACGTCATGACGTTGCAAAATTGAACATGAGCCAAAATGGTCTATTTTGCGAAAATAAGATTTGGAATGGTTAATTATTTGAATTAAACGATATTAGAAGCTATTGCAAGTGGTTTGGTCGCCAATTGACAAGTTTTGAGTTGCGACGTCGAATACCGTAGTTTTTGCGACGTCATGACGTCGCAAAATTGAACATGAGCCAAAATGGTCTATTTTGCGAAAATAAGATTTAGAATGGTTAATTATTTGAATAAAACAATATCAGAGGCTATCGCAAGTGATTTGGTCGCCAATTGACAAGCTTTGAGTTGCGACGTCAAATACCGTAGTTTTTGCGACGACATGACGTCGCAAAATTGAACATGAGCCAAAATGGCCTATTTTGCGAAAATGAGATTTGGAATGGTTAATTATCTGTATAAAACGATATTAGAGGCTATTACAAGTGGTTTGGTCGCCATTTGACAAGTTTTGAGTTGCGACGTCAAATACCGTAGTTTTTGCGACGTCATGACGTCGCAAAATTGAACATGAGCCAAAATGGTCTATTTTGCGAAAATAAGATTTGGAATGGTTAATTATTTGAATGAAACGATATTAGAAACTATTGCAAGTGGTTTGGTCGCCAATTGACAAGTTTTGAGTTGCGACGTCGAATACCGTAGTTTTTGCGACGTCATGACGTCGCAAAATTGAATATGAGCCAAAATGGTCTATTTTGCGAAAATAAGATTTGGAATGGTTAATTATCTGTATAAAACGATATTAGAGGCTATTACAAGTGGTTTGGTCGCCATTTGACAAGTTTTGAGTTGCGACGTCAAATACCGTAGTTTTTGCGACGTCATGACGTCGCAAAATTGAACATGAGCCAAAATGGTCTATTTTGCGAAAATTAGATTTGGAATGGTTAATTATTTGAATGAAACGATATTAGAAACTATTGCAAGTGGTTTGGTCGCCAATTGACAAGTGTTGAGTTGCGACGTCAAATACCGTAGTTTTTGCGACGTCATGACGTTGCAAAATTGAACATGAGCCAAAATGGTCTATTTTGCGAAAATAAGATTTAGAATGGTTAATTATTTGAATAAAACAATATCAGAGGCTATCGCAAGTGGTTCGGTCGCCAATTGACAAGTTTTGAGTTGCGACGTCAAATACCGTAGTTTTTGCGACGACATGACGTCGCAAAATTGAACATGAGCCAAAATGGTCTATTTTGCGAAAATAAGATTTGGAATGGTTAATTATTTGAATGAAACGATATTAGAAACTAATGCAAGTGGTTTGGTCGCCAATTGACAAGTTTTGAGTTGCGACGTCGAATACCGTATTTTTTGCGACGTCATGACGTCGCAAAATTGAACATGAGCCAAAATGGTCTATTTTGCAAAAATAAGATTTGGAATGGTTAATTATCTGTATAAAACGATATTAGAAGCTATTGCAAGTGGTTTGGTCGCCATTTGACAAGTTTTGAGTTGCGACGTCAAATACCGTAGTTTTTGCGACGTCATGACGTCGCAAAATTGAACATGAGCCAAAATGGTCTATTTTGCGAAAATAAGATTTGGAATGGTTAATTATTTGAATAAAACAATATCAGAGGCTTTCGCAAGTGGTTTGGTCGCCAATTGACAAGTTTTGAGTTGCGACGTAAAATACCGTAGTTTTTGCGACGACATGACGTCGCAAAATTGAACATGAGCCAAAATGGTCTATTTTGCGAAAATGAGATTTGAGATGGTTAATTATCTGTATAAAACGATATTAGAGGCTATTACAAGTGGTTTGGTCGCCATTTGACAAGTTTTGAGTTGCGACGTCAAATACCGTAGTTTTTGCGACGTCATGACGTCGCAAAATTGAACATGAGCCAAAATGGTCTATTTTGCGAAAATAAGATTTGGAATGGTTAATTATTTGAATAAAACAATATCAGAGGCTATCGCAAGTGGTTCGGTCGCCAATTGACAAGTTTTGAGTTGCGACGTCGAATACCGTAGTTTTTGCGACGTCATGACGTCGCAAAATTGAACATGAGCCAAAATGGTCTATTTTGCAAAAATAAGATTTGGAATGGTTAATTATCTGTATAAAACGATATTAGAAGCTATTGCAAGTGGTTTGGTCGCCATTTGACAAGTTTTGAGTTGCGACGTCAAATACCGTAGTTTTTGCGACGTCATGACGTCGCAAAATTGAATATGAGCCAAAATGGTCTATTTTGCGAAAATAAGATTTGGAATGGTTAATTATCTGTATAAAACGATATTAGAGGCTATTACAAGTGGTTTGGTCGCCATTTGACAAGTTTTGAGTTGCGACGTCAAATACCGTAGTTTTTGCGACGTCATGACGTCGCAAAATTGAACATGAGCCAAAATGGTCTATTTTGCGAAAATAAGATTTGGAATGGTTAATTATTTAAATGAAACGATATTAGAAACTATTGCAAGTGGTTTGGTCGCCAATTGACAAGTGTTGAGTTGCGACGTCAAATACCGTAGTTTTTGCGACGTCATGACGTCGCAAAATTGAATATGAGCCAAAATGGTCTATTTTGCGAAAATAAGATTTGGAATGGTTAATTATCTGTATAAAACGATATTAGAAGCTATTGCAAGTGGTTTGGTCGCCATTTGACAAGTTTTGAGTTGCGACGTCAAATACCGTAGTTTTTGCGACGTCATGACGTCGCAAAATTGAATATGAGCCAAAATGGTCTATTTTGCGAAAATAAGATTTGGAATGGTTAACTATCTGTATAAAACGATATTAGAGGCTATTACAAGTGGTTTGGTCGCCATTTGACAAGTTTTGAGTTGCGACGTCAAATACCGTAGTTTTTGCGACGTCATGACGTCGCAAAATTGAACATGAGCCAAAATGGTCTATTTTGCGAAAATAAGATTTGGAATGGTTAATTATTTAATTGAAACGATATTAGAAACTATTGCAAGTGGTTTGGTCGCCAATTGACAAGTGTTGAGTTGCGACGTCAAATACCGTAGTTTTTGCGACGTCATGACGTTGCGAAATTGAACATGAGCCAAAATGGTCTATTTTCCGAAAATAAGATTTGGAATGGTTAATTATCTGTATAAAACGATATCAGAGGCTATTACAAGTGGTTTGGTCGCCATTTGACAAGTTTTGAGTTGCGACGTCAAATACCGTAGTTTTTGCGACGTCATGACGTTGCAAAATTGAACATGAGCCAAAATGGTCTATTTTGCGAAAATAAGATTTGGAATGGTTAATTATTTGAATTAAACGATATTAGAAGCTATTGCAAGTGGTTTGGTCGCCAATTGACAAGTTTTGAGTTGCGACGTCGAATACCGTAGTTTTTGCGACGTCATGACGTCGCGAAATTGAACATGAGCCAAAATGGTCTATTTTGCGAAAATAAGATTTAGAATGGTTAATTATTTGAATAAAACAATATCAGAGGCTATCGCAAGTGGTTTGGTCGCCAATTGACAAGTTTTGAGTTGCGACGTCAAATACCGTAGTTTTTGCGACGTCATGACGTCGCAAAATTGAACATGAGCCAAAATGGTCTATTTTGCGAAATGAAGATTTGGGATGGTTAATTATCTGTATAAAACGATATTAGAAGCTATTGCAAGTAGTTTGGTCGCAATTTGACAAGTTTTGAGTTGCGACGTCAAATACCGTAGTTTTTGCGACGTCATGACGTCGCAAAATTGAACATGAGCCAAAATGGTCTATTTTGCGAAAATCAGATTTGGGATGGTTATTTATCTGTATTAAACGATATTAGAGGCTATTGCAAGTGGTTTGGTCGCCAATTGACAAGTTTTGAGTTGCGACGTCAAATACCGTAGTTTTTGCGACGTCATGACGTCGCAAAATTGAACATGAGCCAAAATGGTCTATTTTGCGAGAATAAGATTTGGAATGGTTAATTATTTGAATAAAACTATATTAGAAGCTATTGCAAGTGGTTTGGTCGCCAATTGACAAGTTTTGAGTTGCGACGTCCAATACCGTAGTTTTTGCGACGTCATGACGTCGCAAAATTGAACATGAGCCAAAATGGTCTATTTTGCAAAAATAAGATTTGGAATGGTTAATTATCTGTATAAAACGATATTAGAAGCTATTGCAAGTGGTTTGGTCGCCATTTGACCAGTTTTGAGTTGCGACGTCAAATACCGTAGTTTTTGCGACGTCATGACGTCGCAAAATTGAATATGAGCCAAAATGGTCTATTTTGCGAAAATAAGATTTGGAATGGTTAATTATCTGTATAAAACGATATTAGAGGCTATTACAAGTGGTTTGGTCGCCATTTGACAAGTTTTGAGTTGCGACGTCAAATACCGTAGTTTTTGCGACGTCATGACGTTGCAAAATTGAACATGAGCCAAAATGGTCTATTTTGCGAAAATAAGATTTGGAATGGTTAATTATTTGAATTAAACGATATTAGAAGCTATTGCAAGTGGTTTGGTCGCCAATTGACAAGTTTTGAGTTGCGACGTCGAATACCGTAGTTTTTGCGACGTCATGACGTCGCGAAATTGAACATGAGCCAAAATGGTCTATTTTGCGAAAATAAGATTTAGAATGGTTAATTATTTGAATAAAACAATATCAGAGGCTATCGCAAGTGGTTTGGTCGCCAATTGACAAGTTTTGAGTTGCGACGTCAAATACCGTAGTTTTTGCGACGTCATGACGTCGCAAAATTGAACATGAGCCAAAATGGTCTATTTTGCGAAATGAAGATTTGGGATGGTTAATTATCTGTATAAAACGATATTAGAAGCTATTGCAAGTAGTTTGGTCGCAATTTGACAAGTTTTGAGTTGCGACGTCAAATACCGTAGTTTTTGCGACGTCATGACGTCGCAAAATTGAACATGAGCCAAAATGGTTTATTTTGCGAAAATCAGATTTGGGATGGTTATTTATCTGTATTAAACGATATTAGAGGCTATTGCAAGTGGTTTGGTCGCCAATTGACAAGTTTTGAGTTGCGACGTCAAATACCGTAGTTTTTGCGACGTCATGACGTCGCAAAATTGAACATGAGCCAAAATGGTCTATTTTGCGAGAATAAGATTTGGAATGGTTAATTATTTGAATAAAACTATATTAGAAGCTATTGCAAGTGGTTTGGTCGCCAATTGACAAGTTTTGAGTTGCGACGTCCAATACCGTAGTTTTTGCGACGTCATGACGTTGCAAAATTGAACATGAGCCAAAATGGTCTATTTTGCGAAAATAAGATTTGGAATGGTTAATTATTTGAATTAAACGATATTAGAAGCTATTGCAAGTGGTTTGGTCGCCAATTGACAAGTTTTGAGTTGCGACGTCGAATACCGTAGTTTTTGCGACGTCATGACGTCGCGAAATTGAACATGAGCCAAAATGGTCTATTTTGCGAAAATAAGATTTAGAATGGTTAATTATTTGAATAAAACAATATCAGAGGCTATCGCAAGTGGTTTGGTCGCCAATTGACAAGTTTTGAGTTGCGACGTCAAATACCGTAGTTTTTGCGACGTCATGACGTCGCAAAATTGAACATGAGCCAAAATGGTCTATTTTGCGAAATGAAGATTTGGGATGGTTAATTATCTGTATAAAACGATATTAGAAGCTATTGCAAGTAGTTTGGTCGCAATTTGACAAGTTTTGAGTTGCGACGTCAAATACCGTAGTTTTTGCGACGTCATGACGTCGCAAAATTGAACATGAGCCAAAATGGTCTATTTTGCGAAAATCAGATTTGGGATGGTTATTTATCTGTATTAAACGATATTAGAGGCTATTGCAAGTGGTTTGGTCGCCAATTGACAAGTTTTGAGTTGCGACGTCAAATACCGTAGTTTTTGCGACGTCATGACGTCGCAAAATTGAACATGAGCCAAAATGGTCTATTTTGCGAGAATAAGATTTGGAATGGTTAATTATTTGAATAAAACTATATTAGAAGCTATTGCAAGTGGTTTGGTCGCCAATTGACAAGTTTTGAGTTGCGACGTCCAATACCGTAGTTTTTGCGACGTCATGACGTCGCAAAATTGAACATGAGCCAAAATGGTCTATTTTGCAAAAATAAGATTTGGAATGGTTAATTATCTGTATAAAACGATATTAGAAGCTATTGCAAGTGGTTTGGTCGCCATTTGACCAGTTTTGAGTTGCGACGTCAAATACCGTAGTTTTTGCGACGTCATGACGTCGCAAAATTGAATATGAGCCAAAATGGTCTATTTTGCGAAAATAAGATTTGGAATGGTTAATTATCTGTATAAAACGATATTAGAGGCTATTACAAGTGGTTTGGTCGCCATTTGACAAGTTTTGAGTTGCGACGTCAAATACCGTAGTTTTTGCGACGTCATGACGTTGCAAAATTGAACATGAGCCAAAATGGTCTATTTTGCGAAAATAAGATTTGGAATGGTTAATTATTTGAATTAAACGATATTAGAAGCTATTGCAAGTGGTTTGGTCGCCAATTGACAAGTTTTGAGTTGCGACGTCGAATACCGTAGTTTTTGCGACGTCATGACGTCGCGAAATTGAACATGAGCCAAAATGGTCTATTTTGCGAAAATAAGATTTAGAATGGTTAATTATTTGAATAAAACAATATCAGAGGCTATCGCAAGTGGTTTGGTCGCCAATTGACAAGTTTTGAGTTGCGACGTCAAATACCGTAGTTTTTGCGACGTCATGACGTCGCAAAATTGAACATGAGCCAAAATGGTCTATTTTGCGAAATGAAGATTTGGGATGGTTAATTATCTGTATAAAACGATATTAGAAGCTATTGCAAGTAGTTTGGTCGCAATTTGACAAGTTTTGAGTTGCGACGTCAAATACCGTAGTTTTTGCGACGTCATGACGTCGCAAAATTGAACATGAGCCAAAATGGTCTATTTTGCGAAAATCAGATTTGGGATGGTTATTTATCTGTATTAAACGATATTAGAGGCTATTGCAAGTGGTTTGGTCGCCAATTGACAAGTTTTGAGTTGCGACGTCAAATACCGTAGTTTTTGCGACGTCATGACGTCGCAAAATTGAACATGAGCCAAAATGGTCTATTTTGCGAGAATAAGATTTGGAATGGTTAATTATTTGAATAAAACTATATTAGAAGCTATTGCAAGTGGTTTGGTCGCCAATTGACAAGTTTTGAGTTGCGACGTCCAATACCGTAGTTTTTGCGACGTCATGACGTCGCAAAATTGAACATGAGCCAAAATGGTCTATTTTGCAAAAATAAGATTTGGAATGGTTAATTATCTGTATAAAACGATATTAGAAGCTATTGCAAGTGGTTTGGTCGCCATTTGACCAGTTTTGAGTTGCGACGTCAAATACCGTAGTTTTTGCGACGTCATGACGTCGCAAAATTGAATATGAGCCAAAATGGTCTATTTTGCGAAAATAAGATTTGGAATGGTTAATTATCTGTATAAAACGATATTAGAGGCTATTACAAGTGGTTTGGTCGCCATTTGACAAGTTTTGAGTTGCGACGTCAAATACCGTAGTTTTTGCGACGTCATGACGTCGCAAAATTGAACATGAGCCAAAATGGTCTATTTTGCGAAAATAAGATTTGGAATGGTTAATTATTTAAATGAAACGATATTAGAAACTATTGCAAGTGGTTTGGTCGCCAATTGACAAGTGTTGAGTTGCGACGTCAAATACCGTAGTTTTTGCGACGTCATGACGTCGCAAAATTGAATATGAGCCAAAATGGTCTATTTTGCGAAAATAAGATTTGGAATGGTTAATTATCTGTATAAAACGATATTAGAAGCTATTGCAAGTGGTTTGGTCGCCATTTGACAAGTTTTGAGTTGCGACGTCAAATACCGTAGTTTTTGCGACGTCATGACGTCGCAAAATTGAATATGAGCCAAAATGGTCTATTTTGCGAAAATAAGATTTGGAATGGTTAATTATCTGTATAAAACGATATTAGAGGCTATTACAAGTGGTTTGGTCGCCATTTGACAAGTTTTGAGTTGCGACGTCAAATACCGTAGTTTTTGCGACGTCATGACGTCGCAAAATTGAACATGAGCCAAAATGGTCTATTTTGCGAAAATCAGATTTGGGATGGTTAATTATCTGTATTAAACGATATTAGAGGCTATTGCAAGTGGTTTGGTCGCCAATTGACAAGTTTTGAGTTGCGACGTCAAATACCGTAGTTTTTGCGACGTCATGACGTCGCAAAATTGAACATGAGCCAAAATGGTCTATTTTGCGAGAATAAGATTTGGAATGGTTAATTATTTGAATAAAACTATATTAGAAGCTATTGCAAGTGGTTTGGTCGCCAATTGACAAGTTTTGAGTTGCGACGTCGAATACCGTAGTTTTTGCGACGTCATGACGTCGCAAAATTGAACATGAGCCAAAATGGTCTATTTTGCAAAAATAAGATTTGGAATGGTTAATTATCTGTATAAAACGATATTAGAAGCTATTGCAAGTGGTTTGGTCGCCATTTGACAAGTTTTGAGTTGCGACGTCAAATACCGTAGTTTTTGCGACGTCATGACGTCGCAAAATTGAACATGAGCCAAAATGGTCTATTTTGCGAAAATAAGATTTGGAATGGTTAATTATTTAAATGAAACGATATTAGAAACTATTGCAAGTGGTTTGGTCGCCAATTGACAAGTGTTGAGTTGCGACGTCAAATACCGTAGTTTTTGCGACGTCATGACGTCGCAAAATTGAATATGAGCCAAAATGGTCTATTTTGCGAAAATAAGATTTGGAATGGTTAATTATCTGTATAAAACGATATTAGAGGCTATTACAAGTGGTTTGGTCGCCATTTGACAAGTTTTGAGTTGCGACGTCAAATACCGTAGTTTTTGCGACGTCATGACGTCGCAAAATTGAACATGAGCCAAAATGGTCTATTTTGCGAAAATAAGATTTGGAATGGTTAATTATTTAAATGAAACGATATTAGAAACTATTGCAAGTGGTTTGGTCGCCAATTGACAAGTGTTGAGTTGCGACGTCAAATACCGTAGTTTTTGCGACGTCATGACGTTGCGAAATTGAACATGAGCCAAAATGGTCTATTTTGCGAAAATAAGATTTGGAATGGTTAATTATCTGTATAAAACGATATTAGAGGCTATTACAAGTGGTTTGGTCGCCATGTGACAAGTTTTGAGTTGCGACGTCAAATACCGTAGTTTTTGCGACGTCATGACGTTGCAAAATTGAACATGAGCCAAAATGGTCTATTTTGCGAAAATAAGATTTGGAATGGTTAATTATTTGAATTAAACGATATTAGAAGCTATTGCAAGTGGTTTGGTCGCCAACTGACAAGTTTTGAGTTGCGACGTCGAATACCGTAGTTTTTGCGACGTCATGACGTCGCGAAATTGAACATGAGCCAAAATGGTCTATTTTGCGAAAATAAGATTTAGGATGGTTAATTATTTGAATAAAACAATATCAGAGGCTATCGCAAGTGGTTTGGTCGCCAATTGACAAGTTTTGAGTTGCGACGTCAAATACCGTAGTTTTTGCGACGTCATGACGTCGCAAAATTGAACATGAGCCAAAATGGTCTATTTTGCGAAATGAAGATTTGGGATGGTTAATTATCTGTATAAAACGATATTAGAAGCTATTGCAAGTAGTTTGGTCGCAATTTGACAAGTTTTGAGTTGCGACGTCAAATACCGTAGTTTTTGCGACGTCATGACGTCGCAAAATTGAACATGAGCCAAAATGGTCTATTTTGCGAAAATCAGATTTGGGATGGTTAATTATCTGTATTAAACGATATTAGAGGCTATTGCAAGTGGTTTGGTCGCCAATTGACAAGTTTTGAGTTGAGACGTCAAAAACCGTAGTTTTTGCGACGTCATGACGTTGCAAAATTGAACATGAGCCAAAATGGTCTATTTTGCGAAAATAAGATTTAGAATGGTTAATTATTTGAATAAAACAATATCAGAGGCTATCGCAAGTGGTTTGGTCGCCAATTGACAAGTTTTGAGTTGCGACGTAAAATACCGTAGTTTTTGCGACGTCATGACGTCGCAAAATTGAATATGAGCCAAAATGGTCTATTTTGCGAAAATAAGATTTGGAATGGTTAATTATCTGTATAAAACGATATTAGAGGCTATTACAAGTGGTTTGGTCGCCATTTGACAAGTTTTGAGTTGCGACGTCAAATACCGTAGTTTTTGCGACGTCATGACGTCGCAAAATTGAACATGAGCCAAAATGGTCTATTTTGCGAAATAAGATTTGGAATGGTTAATTATTTAAATGAAACGATATTAGAAACTATTGCAAGTGGTTTGGTCGCCAATTGACAAGTGTTGAGTTGCGACGTCAAATACCGTAGTTTTTGCGACGTCATGACGTTGCGAAATTGAACATGAGCCAAAATGGTCTATTTTGCGAAAATAAGATTTGGAATGGTTAATTATCTGTATAAAACGATATTAGAGGCTATTACAAGTGGTTTGGTCGCCATGTGACAAGTTTTGAGTTGCGACGTCAAATACCGTAGTTTTTGCGACGTCATGACGTTGCAAAATTGAACATGAGCCAAAATGGTCTATTTTGCGAAAATAAGATTTGGAATGGTTAATTATTTGAATTAAACGATATTAGAAGCTATTGCAAGTGGTTTGGTCGCCAACTGACAAGTTTTGAGTTGCGACGTCGAATACCGTAGTTTTTGCGACGTCATGACGTCGCGAAATTGAACATGAGCCAAAATGGTCTATTTTGCGAAAATAAGATTTAGGATGGTTAATTATTTGAATAAAACAATATCAGAGGCTATCGCAAGTGGTTTGGTCGCCAATTGACAAGTTTTGAGTTGCGACGTCAAATACCGTAGTTTTTGCGACGTCATGACGTCGCAAAATTGAACATGAGCCAAAATGGTCTATTTTGCGAAATGAAGATTTGGGATGGTTAATTATCTGTATAAAACGATATTAGAAGCTATTGCAAGTAGTTTGGTCGCAATTTGACAAGTTTTGAGTTGCGACGTCAAATACCGTAGTTTTTGCGACGTCATGACGTCGCAAAATTGAACATGAGCCAAAATGGTCTATTTTGCGAAAATCAGATTTGGGATGGTTAATTATCTGTATTAAACGATATTAGAGGCTATTGCAAGTGGTTTGGTCGCCAATTGACAAGTTTTGAGTTGAGACGTCAAAAACCGTAGTTTTTGCGACGTCATGACGTTGCAAAATTGAACATGAGCCAAAATGGTCTATTTTGCGAAAATAAGATTTAGAATGGTTAATTATTTGAATAAAACAATATCAGAGGCTATCGCAAGTGGTTTGGTCGCCAATTGACAAGTTTTGAGTTGCGACGTAAAATACCGTAGTTTTTGCGACGTCATGACGTCGCAAAATTGAACATGAGCCAAAATGGTCTATTTTGCGAAAATAAGATTTGGAATGGTTAATTATTTGAATGAAACGATATTAGAAACTATTGCAAGTGGTTTGGTCGCCAATTGACAAGTTTTGAGTTGCGACGTCGAATACCGTAGTTTTTGCGACGTCATGACGTCGCAAAATTGAACATGAGCCAAAATGGTCTATTTTGCAAAAATAAGATTTGGAATGGTTAATTATCTGTATAAAACGATATTAGAAGCTATTGCAAGTGGTTTGGTCGCCAATTGACAAGTGTTGAGTTGCGACGTCAAATACCGTAGTTTTTGCGACGTCATGACGTTGCGAAATTGAACATGAGCCAAAATGGTCTATTTTGCGAAAATAAGATTTGGAGTGGTTAATTATCTGTATAAAACGATATTAGAAGCTATTGCAAGTGGTTTGGTCGCCATTTGACAAGTTTTGAGTTGCGACGTCAAATACCGTAGTTTTTGCGACGTCATGACGTCGCAAAATTGAATATGAGCCAAAATGGTCTATTTTGCGAAAATAAGATTTGGAATGGTTAATTATCTGTATAAAACGATATTAGAAGCTATTGCAAGTAGTCTGGTCGCAATTTGACAAGTTTTGAGTTCCGACGTCAAATACCGTAGTTTTTGCGACGTCATGACGTCGCAAAATTGAACATGAGCCAAAATGGTCTATTTTGCGAAAATCAGATTTGGGATGGTTAATTATCTGTATTAAACGATATTAGAGGCTATTGCAAGTGGTTTGGTCGCCAATTGACAAGTTTTGAGTTGAGACGTCAAAAACCGTAGTTTTTGCGACGTCATGACGTTGCAAAATTGAACATGAGCCAAAATGGTCTATTTTGCGAAAATAAGATTTAGAATGGTTAATTATTTGAATAAAACAATATCAGAGGCTATCGCAAGTGGTTTGGTCGCCAATTGACAAGTTTTGAGTTGCGACGTAAAATACCGTAGTTTTTGCGACGTCATGACGTCGCAAAATTGAACATGAGCCAAAATGGTCTATTTTGCGAAAATAAGATTTGGAATGGTTAATTATTTGAATGAAACGATATTAGAAACTATTGCAAGTGGTTTGGTCGCCAATTGACAAGTTTTGAGTTGCGACGTCGAATACCGTAGTTTTTGCGACGTCATGACGTCGCAAAATTGAACATGAGCCAAAATGGTCTATTTTGCAAAAATAAGATTTGGAATGGTTAATTATCTGTATAAAACGATATTAGAAGCTATTGCAAGTGGTTTGGTCGCCAATTGACAAGTGTTGAGTTGCGACGTCAAATACCGTAGTTTTTGCGACGTCATGACGTTGCGAAATTGAACATGAGCCAAAATGGTCTATTTTGCGAAAATAAGATTTGGAGTGGTTAATTATCTGTATAAAACGATATTAGAAGCTATTGCAAGTGGTTTGGTCGCCATTTGACAAGTTTTGAGTTGCGACGTCAAATACCGTAGTTTTTGCGACGTCATGACGTCGCAAAATTGAATATGAGCCAAAATGGTCTATTTTGCGAAAATAAGATTTGGAATGGTTAATTATCTGTATAAAACGATATTAGAGGCTATTACAAGTGGTTTGGTCGCCATTTGACAAGTTTTGAGTTGCGACGTCAAATACCGTAGTTTTTGCGACGTCATGACGTCACAAAATTGAACATGAGCCAAAATGGTCTATTTTGCGAAAATAAGATTTGGAATGGTTAATTATTTAAATGAAACGATATTAGAAACTACTGCAAGTGGTTTGGTCGCCAATTGACAAGTGTTGAGTTGCGACGTCAAATACCGTAGTTTTTG
Organism: Litoditis marina; assembly: GCA_964036275.1. Lineage (NCBI taxonomy): Eukaryota > Metazoa > Nematoda > Chromadorea > Rhabditida > Rhabditidae > Litoditis > Litoditis marina. The sequence goes on from CAXIWQ010000514.1 coordinate 19,652, forward strand.
CGACGTCATGACGTCGCAAAATTGAACATGAGCCAAAATGGTCTATTTTGCAAAAATAAGATTTGGAATGGTTAATTATCTGTATAAAACGATATTAGAAGCTATTGCAAGTGGTTTGGTCGCCAATTGACAAGTGTTGAGTTGCGACGTCAAATACCGTAGTTTTTGCGACGTCATGACGTTGCGAAATTGAACATGAGCCAAAATGGTCTATTTTGCGAAAATAAGATTTGGAGTGGTTAATTATCTGTATAAAACGATATTAGAAGCTATTGCAAGTGGTTTGGTCGCCATTTGACAAGTTTTGAGTTGCGACGTCAAATACCGTAGTTTTTGCGACGTCATGACGTCGCAAAATTGAATATGAGCCAAAATGGTCTATTTTGCGAAAATAAGATTTGGAATGGTTAATTATCTGTATAAAACGATATTAGAGGCTATTACAAGTGGTTTGGTCGCCATTTGACAAGTTTTGAGTTGCGACGTCAAATACCGTAGTTTTTGCGACGTCATGACGTCACAAAATTGAACATGAGCCAAAATGGTCTATTTTGCAAAAATAAGATTTGGAATGGTTAATTATCTGTATAAAACGATATTAGAAGCTATTGCAAGTGGTTTGGTCGCCAATTGACAAGTGTTGAGTTGCGACGTCAAATACCGTAGTTTTTGCGACGTCATGACGTTGCGAAATTGAACATGAGCCAAAATGGTCTATTTTGCGAAAATAAGATTTGGAGTGGTTAATTATCTGTATAAAACGATATTAGAAGCTATTGCAAGTGGTTTGGTCGCCATTTGACAAGTTTTGAGTTGCGACGTCAAATACCGTAGTTTTTGCGACGTCATGACGTCGCAAAATTGAATATGAGCCAAAATGGTCTATTTTGCGAAAATAAGATTTGGAATGGTTAATTATCTGTATAAAACGATATTAGAGGCTATTACAAGTGGTTTGGTCGCCATTTGACAAGTTTTGAGTTGCGACGTCAAATACCGTAGTTTTTGCGACGTCATGACGTCACAAAATTGAACATGAGCCAAAATGGTCTATTTTGCGAAAATAAGATTTGGAATGGTTAATTATTTAAATGAAACGATATTAGAAACTATTGCAAGTGGTTTGGTCGCCAATTGACAAGTGTTGAGTTGCGACGTCAAATACCGTAGTTTTTGCGACGTCATGACGTCGCAAAATTGAACATGAGCCAAAATGGTCTATTTTGCGAAAATAAGATTTGGAATGGTTAATTATTTGAATGAAACGATATTAGAAACTATTGCAAGTGGTTTGGTCGCCAATTGACAAGTTTTGAGTTGCGACGTAAAATACCGTAGTTTTTGCGACGTCATGACGTCGCAAAATTGAACATGAGCCAAAATGGTCTATTTTGCGAAAATAAGATTTGGAATGGTTAATTATTTGAATGAAACGATATTAGAAACTATTGCAAGTGGTTTGGTCGCCAATTGACAAGTTTTGAGTTGCGACGTCGAATACCGTAGTTTTTGCGACGTCATGACGTCGCAAAATTGAACATGAGCCAAAATGGTCTATTTTGCAAAAATAAGATTTGGAATGGTTAATTATCTGTATAAAACGATATTAGAAGCTATTGCAAGTGGTTTGGTCGCCAATTGACAAGTGTTGAGTTGCGACGTCAAATACCGTAGTTTTTGCGACGTCATGACGTTGCGAAATTGAACATGAGCCAAAATGGTCTATTTTGCGAAAATAAGATTTGGAGTGGTTAATTATCTGTATAAAACGATATTAGAAGCTATTGCAAGTGGTTTGGTCGCCATTTGACAAGTTTTGAGTTGCGACGTCAAATACCGTAGTTTTTGCGACGTCATGACGTCGCAAAATTGAATATGAGCCAAAATGGTCTATTTTGCGAAAATAAGATTTGGAATGGTTAATTATCTGTATAAAACGATATTAGAAGCTATTGCAAGTAGTCTGGTCGCAATTTGACAAGTTTTGAGTTCCGACGTCAAATACCGTAGTTTTTGCGACGTCATGACGTCGCAAAATTGAACATGAGCCAAAATGGTCTATTTTGCGAAAATCAGATTTGGGATGGTTAATTATCTGTATTAAACGATATTAGAGGCTATTGCAAGTGGTTTGGTCGCCAATTGACAAGTGTTGAGTTGAGACGTCAAAAACCGTAGTTTTTGCGACGTCATGACGTTGCAAAATTGAACATGAGCCAAAATGGTCTATTTTGCGAAAATAAGATTTAGAATGGTTAATTATTTGAATAAAACAATATCAGAGGCTATCGCAAGTGGTTTGGTCGCCAATTGACAAGTTTTGAGTTGCGACGTAAAATACCGTAGTTTTTGCGACGTCATGACGTCGCAAAATTGAACATGAGCCAAAATGGTCTATTTTGCGAAAATAAGATTTGGAATGGTTAATTATTTGAATGAAACGATATTAGAAACTATTGCAAGTGGTTTGGTCGCCAATTGACAAGTTTTGAGTTGCGACGTCGAATACCGTAGTTTTTGCGACGTCATGACGTCGCAAAATTGAACATGAGCCAAAATGGTCTATTTTGCAAAAATAAGATTTGGAATGGTTAATTATCTGTATAAAACGATATTAGAAGCTATTGCAAGTGGTTTGGTCGCCAATTGACAAGTGTTGAGTTGCGACGTCAAATACCGTAGTTTTTGCGACGTCATGACGTTGCGAAATTGAACATGAGCCAAAATGGTCTATTTTGCGAAAATAAGATTTGGAGTGGTTAATTATCTGTATAAAACGATATTAGAAGCTATTGCAAGTGGTTTGGTCGCCATTTGACAAGTTTTGAGTTGCGACGTCAAATACCGTAGTTTTTGCGACGTCATGACGTCGCAAAATTGAATATGAGCCAAAATGGTCTATTTTGCGAAAATAAGATTTGGAATGGTTAATTATCTGTATAAAACGATATTAGAGGCTATTACAAGTGGTTTGGTCGCCATTTGACAAGTTTTGAGTTGCGACGTCAAATACCGTAGTTTTTGCGACGTCATGACGTCACAAAATTGAACATGAGCCAAAATGGTCTATTTTGCGAAAATAAGATTTGGAATGGTTAATTATTTAAATGAAACGATATTAGAAACTATTGCAAGTGGTTTGGTCGCCAATTGACAAGTGTTGAGTTGCGACGTCAAATACCGTAGTTTTTGCGACGTCATGACGTCGCAAAATTGAATATGAGCCAAAATGGTCTATTTTGCGAAAATAAGATTTGGAATGGTTAATTATCTGTATAAAACGATATTAGAAGCTATTGCAAGTAGTTTGGTCGCAATTTGACAAGTTTTGAGTTGCGACGTCAAATACCGTAGTTTTTGCGACGTCATGACGTCGCAAAATTGAACATGAGCCAAAATGGTCTATTTTGCGAAAATCAGATTTGGGATGGTTAATTATCTGTATTAAACGATATTAGAGGCTATTGCAAGTGGTTTGGTCGCCAATTGACAAGTTTTGAGTTGAGACGTCAAAAACCGTAGTTTTTGCGACGTCATGACGTTGCAAAATTGAACATGAGCCAAAATGGTCTATTTTGCGAAAATAAGATTTAGAATGGTTAATTATTTGAATAAAACAATATCAGAGGCTATCGCAAGTGGTTTGGTCGCCAATTGACAAGTTTTGAGTTGCGACGTAAAATACCGTAGTTTTTGCGACGTCATGACGTCGCAAAATTGAACATGAGCCAAAATGGTCTATTTTGCGAAAATAAGATTTGGAATGGTTAATTATTTGAATGAAACGATATTAGAAACTATTGCAAGTGGTTTGGTCGCCAATTGACAAGTTTTGAGTTGCGACGTCGAATACCGTAGTTTTTGCGACGTCATGACGTCGCAAAATTGAACATGAGCCAAAATGGTCTATTTTGCAAAAATAAGATTTGGAATGGTTAATTATCTGTATAAAACGATATTAGAAGCTATTGCAAGTGGTTTGGTCGCCAATTGACAAGTGTTGAGTTGCGACGTCAAATACCGTAGTTTTTGCGACGTCATGACGTCGCAAAATTGAACATGAGCCAAAATGGTCTATTTTGCGAGAATAAGATTTGGAATGGTTAATTATTTAAATGAAACGATATTAGAAACTATTGCAAGTGGTTTGGTCGCCAATTGACAAGTGTTGAGTTGCGACGTCAAATACCGTAGTTTTTGCGACGTCATGACGTTGCGAAATTGAACATGAGCCAAAATGGTCTATTTTGCGAAAATAATATTTGGAATGGTTAATTATCTGTATAAAACGATATTAGAGGCTATTACAAGTGGTTTGGTCGCCATTTGACAAGTTTAGAGTTGCGACGTCAAATACCGTAGTTTTTGCGACGTCATGACGTTGCAAAATTGAACATGAGCCAAAATGGTCTATTTTGCGAAAATAAGATTTGGAATGGTTCATTATTTGAATTAAACGATATTAGAAGCTATTGCAAGTGGTTTGGTCACCAATTGACAAGTTTTGAGTTGCGACGTCAAATACCGTAGTTTTTGCGACGTCATGACGTCGCAAAATTGAACATGAGCCAAAATGGTCTATTTTGCGAAAATAAGATTTGGAATGGTTAATTATTTAAATGAAACGATATTAGAAACTATTGCAAGTGGTTTGGTCGCCAATTGACAAGTGTTGAGTTGCGACGTCAAATACCGTAGTTTTTGCGACGTCATGACGTTGCGAAATTGAACATGAGCCAAAATGGTCTATTTTGCGAAAATAAGATTTGGAATGGTTAATTATCTGTATAAAACGATATTAGAGGCTATTACAAGTGGTTTGGTCGCCATTTGACAAGTTTAGAGTTGCGACGTCAAATACCGTAGTTTTTGCGACGTCATGACGTTGCAAAATTGAACATGAGCCAAAATGGTCTATTTTGCGAAAATAAGATTTGGAATGGTTCATTATTTGAATTAAACGATATTAGAAGCTATTGCAAGTGGTTTGGTCACCAATTGACAAGTTTTGAGTTGCGACGTCGAATACAATAGTTTTTGCGACGTCATGACGTCGCAAAATTTAACATGAGCCAAAATGGTCTATTTTGCGAAAATAAGATTTGGAATGGTTAATTATTTGAATAAAACAATATCAGAGGCTATCGCAAGTGGTTTGGTCGCCAATTGACAAGTTTTGAGTTGCGACGTCAAATACCGTAGTTTTTGCGACGTCCTGACGTCGCAAAATTGAACATGAGCCAAAATGGTCTATTTTGCAAAAATAAGATTTGGAATGGTTAATTATCTGTATAAAACGATATTAGAAGCTATTGCAAGTGGTTTGGTCGCCATTTGACAAGTTTTGAGTTGCGACGTCAAATACCGTAGTTTTTGCGACGTCATGACGTCGCAAAATTGAACATGAGCCAAAATGGTCTATTTTGCGAGAATAAGATTTGGAATGGTTAATTATTTGAATAAAACTATATTAGAAGCTATTGCAAGTGGTTTGGTCGCCAATTGACAAGTTTTGAGTTGCGACGTCGAATACCGTAGTTTTTGCGACGTCATGACGTCGCAAAATTGAACATGAGCCAAAATGGTCTATTTTGCAAAAATAAGATTTGGAATGGTTAATTATCTGTATAAAACGATATTAGAAGCTATTGCAAGTGGTTTGGTCGCCATTTGACCAGTTTTGAGTTGCGACGTCAAATACCGTAGTTTTTGCGACGTCATGACGTCGCAAAATTGAATATGAGCCAAAATGGTCTATTTTGCGAAAATAAGATTTGGAATGGTTAATTATCTGTATAAAACGATATTAGAGGCTATTACAAGTGGTTTGGTCGCCATTTGACAAGTTTTGAGTTGCGACGTCAAATACCGTAGTTTTTGCGACGTCATGACGTCGCAAAATTGAACATGAGCCAAAATGGTCTATTTTGCGAAAATTAGATTTGGAATGGTTAATTATCTGTATAAAACGATATTAGAAGCTATTGCAAGTGGTTTGGTCGCCATTTGACAAGTTTTGAGTTGCGACGTCGAATACCGTAGCTTTTGCGACGTCATGACGTCGCAAAATTGAGCATGAGCCAAAATGGTCTATTTTGCGAAAATAAGATTTAGAATGGTTAATTATTTGAATAAAACAATATCAGAGGCTATCGCAAGTGGTTTGGTCGCCAATTGACAAGTTTTGAGTTGCGACGTCAAATACCGTAGTTTTTGCGACGTCATGACGTCGCAAAATTGAACATGAGCCAAAATGGTCTATTTTGCGAAATGAAGATTTGGGATGGTTAATTATCTGTATAAAACGATATTAGAAGCTATTGCAAGTCGTTTGGTCGCAATTTGACAAGTTTTGAGTTGCGACGTCAAATACCGTAGTTTTTGCGACGTCATGACGTCGCAAAATTGAACATGAGCCAAAATGGTCTATTTTGCGAAAATCAGATTTGGGATGGTTAATTATCTGTATTAAACGATATTAGAGGCTATTGCAAGTGGTTTGGTCGCCAATTGACAAGTTTTGAGTTGCGACGTCAAATACCGTAGTTTTTGCGACGTCATGACGTCGCAAAATTGAACATGAGCCAAAATGGTCTATTTTGCGAGAATAAGATCTGGAATGGTTAATTATTTGAATAAAACTATATTAGAAGCTATTGCAAGTGGTTTGGTCGCCAATTGACAAGTTTTGAGTTGCGACGTCAAATACCGTAGTTTTTGCGACGTCATGACGTCGCAAAATTGAACATGAGCCAAAATGGTCTATTTTGCAAAAATAAGATTTGGAATGGTTAATTATCTGTATAAAACGATATTAGAGGCTATTACAAGTGGTTTGGTCGCCATTTGACAAGTTTTGAGTTGCGACGTCAAATACCGTAGTTTTTGCGACGTCATGACGTCGCAAAATTGAACATGGGCCAAAATGGTCTATTTTGCGAAAATTAGATTTGGAATGGTTAATTATTTGAATGAAACGATATTAGAAACTATTGCATTTGGTTTGGTCGCCAATTGACAAGTGTTGAGTTGAGACGTCAAAAACCGTAGTTTTTGCGACGTCATGACGTTGCAAAATTGAACATGAGCCAAAATGGTCTATTTTGCGAAAATAAGATTTAGAATGGTTAATTATTTGAATAAAACAATATCAGAGGCTATCGCAAGTGGTTTGGTCGCCAATTGACAAGTTTTGAGTTGCGACGTCAAATACCGTAGTTTTTGCGACGTCATGACGTTGCAAAATTGAACATGAGCCAAAATGGTCTATTTTGCGAAAATAAGATTTGGAATGGTTAATTATTTGAATTAAACGATATTAGAAGCTATTGCAAGTGGTTTGGTCGCCAATTGACAAGTTTTGAGTTGCGACGTCGAATACCGTAGTTTTTGCGACGTCATGACGTCGCAAAATTTAACATGAGCCAAAATGGTCTATTTTGCGAAAATAAGATTTGGAATGGTTAATTATTTGAATAAAACAATATCAGAGGCTATCGCAAGTGGTTTGGTCGCCAATTGACAAGTTTTGAGTTGCGACGTCAAATACCGTAGTTTTTGCGACGTCATGACGTCGCAAAATTGAACATGAGCCAAAATGGTCTATTTTGCGAAATTAAGATTTGGGATGGTTAATTATCTGTATAAAACGATATCAGAAGCTATTGCAAGTAGTTTGGTCGCGATTCGACAAGTTTTGAGTTGCGACGTCAAATACCGTAGTTTTTGCGACGTCATGACGTCGCAAAATTGAACATGAGCCAAAATGGTCTATTTTGCGAAAATCAGATTTGGGATGGTTAATTATCTGTATTAAACGATATTAGAGGCTATTGCAAGTGGTTTGGTCGCCAATTGACAAGTTTTGAGTTGCGACGTCAAATACCGTAGTTTTTGCGACGTCATGACGTTGCAAAATTGAACATGAGCCAAAATGGTCTATTTTGCGAAAATAAGATTTGGAATGGTTAATTATTTGAATTAAACGATATTAGAAGCTATTGCAAGTGGTTTGGTCGCCAATTGACAAGTTTTGAGTTGCGACGTCGAATACCGTAGTTTTTGCGACGTCATGACGTCGCAAAATTTAACATGAGCCAAAATGGTCTATTTTGCGAAAATAAGATTTGGAATGGTTAATTATTTGAATAAAACAATATCAGAGGCTATCGCAAGTGGTTTGGTCGCCAATTGACAAGTTTTGAGTTGCGACGTCAAATACCGTAGTTTTTGCGACGTCATGACGTCGCAAAATTGAACATGAGCCAAAATGGTCTATTTTGCGAAATTAAGATTTGGGATGGTTAATTATCTGTATAAAACGATATCAGAAGCTATTGCAAGTAGTTTGGTCGCGATTCGACAAGTTTTGAGTTGCGACGTCAAATACCGTAGTTTTTGCGACGTCATGACGTCGCAAAATTGAACATGAGCCAAAATGGTCTATTTTGCGAAAATCAGATTTGGGATGGTTAATTATCTGTATTAAACGATATTAGAGGCTATTGCAAGTGGTTTGGTCGCCAATTGACAAGTTTTGAGTTGCGACGTCAAATACCGTAGTTTTTGCGACGTCATGACGTCGCAAAATTGAACATGAGCCAAAATGGTCTATTTTGCGAGAATAAGATTTGGAATGGTTAATTATTTGAATAAAACTATATTAGAAGCTATTGCAAGTGGTTTGGTCGCCAATTGACAAGTTTTGAGTTGCGACGTCGAATGCCGTAGTTTTTGCGACGTCATGACGTCGCAAAATTGAACATGAGCCAAAATGGTCTATTTTGCAAAAATAAGATTTGGAATGGTTAATTATCTGTATAAAACGATATTAGAAGCTATTGCAAGTGGTTTGGTCGCCATTTGACCAGTTTTGAGTTGCGACGTCAAATACCGTAGTTTTTGCGACGTCATGACGTCGCAAAATTGAATATGAGCCAAAATGGTCTATTTTGCAAAAATAAGATTTGGAATGGTTAATTATCTGCATAAAACGATATTAGAGGCTATTACAAGTGCTTTGGTCGCCATTTGACAAGTTTTGAGTTGCGACGTCAAATACCGTAGTTTTTGCGACGTCATGACGTCGCAAAATTGAACATGAGCCAAAATGGTCTATTTTGCGAAAATAAGATTTGGAATGGTTAATTATTTAAATGAAACGATATTAGAAACTATTGCAAGTGGTTTGGTCGCCAATTGATAAGTGTTGAGTTGCGACGTCAAATACCGTAGTTTTTGCGACGTCATGACGTTGCAAAATTGAACATGAGCCAAAATGGTCTATTTTGCGAAAATAAGATTTGGAATGGTTAATTATCTGTATAAAACGATATTAGAGGATATTACAAGTGGTTTGGTCGCCATTTGACAAGTTTTGAGTTGCGACGTCAAATACCGTAGTTTTTGCGACGTCATGACGTCGCAAAATTGAACATGAGGCAAAATGGTCTATTTTGCGAAAATCAGATTTGGGATGGTTAATTATCTGTATTAAACGATATTAGAGGCTATTGCAAGTGGTTCGGTCGCCAATTGACAAGTTTTGAGTTGCGACGTCAAATACCGTAGTTTTTGCGACGTCATGACGTCGCAAAATTGAACATGAGCCAAAATGGTCTATTTTGCGAGAATAAGATTTGGAATGGTTAATTATTTGAATAAAACTATATTAGAAGCTATTGCAAGTGGGTTGGTCGCCAATTGACAAGTTTTGAGTTGCGACGTCAAATACCGTAGTTTTTGCAACGTCATGACGTCGCAAAATTGAACATGAGCCAAAATGGTCGATTTTGCGAAAATAAGATTTGGAATGGTTAGTTATCTGTATAAAACGATATTAGAGGCTATTACAAGTGGTTTGGTCGCCATTTGACAAGTTTTGAGTTGCGACGTCAAATACCGTAGTTTTTGCGACGTCATGACGTCGCAATATTGAACATGAGCCAAAATGGTCTATTTTGCGAAAATAAGATTTAGAATGGTTAATTATTTGAATAAAACAATATCAGAGGCTATCGCAAGTGGTTTGGTCGCCAATTGACAAGTTTTGAGTTGCGACGTCAAATACCGTAGTTTTTGCGACGTCATGACGTCGCAAAATTGAACATGAGCCAAAATGGTCTATTTTGCGAAATGAAGATTTGGGATGGTTAATTATCTGTATAAAACGATATTAGAAGCTATTGCAAGTGGTTTGGTCGCCATTTGACAAGTTTTGAGTTGCGACGTCAAATACCGTAGTTTTTGCGACGACATGACGTCGCAAAATTGAACATGAGCCAAAATGGTCTATTTTGCGAAAATGAGATTTGGAATGGTTAATTATCTGTATAAAACGATATTAGAGGCTATTACAAGTGGTTTGGTCGCCATTTGACAAGTTTTGAGTTGCGACGTCAAATACCGTAGTTTTTGCGACGTCATGACGTCGCAAAATTGAACATGAGCCAAAATGGTCTATTTTGCGAAAATAAGATTTGGGATGGTTAATTATCTGTATTAAACGATATTAGAGGCTATTGCAAGTGGTTTGGTCGCCAATTGACAAGTTTTGAGTTGCGACGTCAAATACCGTAGTTTTTGCGACGTCATGACGTCGCAAAATTGAACATGAGCCAAAATGGTCTATTTTGCGAGAATAAGATTTGGAATGGTAAATTATTTGAATAAAACTATATTAGAAGCTATTGCAAGTGGTTTGGTCGCCAATTGACAAGTTTTGAGTTGCGACGTCAAATACCGTAGTTTTTGCGACGTCATGACGTCGCAAAATTGAACATGAGCCAAAATGGTCTATTTTGCGAGAATAAGATTTGGAATGGTTAATTATTTGAATAAAACTATATTAGAAGCTATTGCAAGTGGTTTGGTCGCCATTTGACAAGTTTTGAGTTGCGACGTCAAATACCGTAGTTTTTGCGACGTCATGACGTCGCAAAATTGAACATGAGCCAAAATGGTCTATTTTGCGAGAATAAGATTTTGAATGGTTAATTATTTGAATAAAACTATATTAGAAGCTATTGCAAGTGGTTTGGTCGCCAATTGACAAGTTTTGAGTTGCGACGTCAAATACCGTAGTTTTTGCGACGTCATGACGTCGCAAAATTGAACATGAGCCAAAATGGTCTATTTTGCGAGAATAAGATTTGGAATGGTTAATTATTTGAATAAAACTATATTAGAAGCTATTGCAAGTGGTTTGGTCGCCAATTGACAAGTTTTGAGTTGCGACGTCAAATACCGTAGTTTTTGCAACGTCATGACGTCGCAAAATTGAACATGAGCCAAAATGGTCTATTTTGCGAGAATAAGATTTGGAATGGTTAATTATTTGAATAAAACTATATTAGAAGCTATTGCAAGTGGTTTGGTACGCCATTTGACAAGTTTTGAGTTGCGACGTCAAATACCGTAGTTTTTGCGACGTCATGACGTCGCAAAATTGAACATGAGCCAAAATGGTCTATTTTGCGAAAATAAGATTTGGAATGGTTAATTATCTGTATAAAACGATGTTAGAGGCTATTGCAAGTGGTTTGGTCGCCAATTGACAAGTTTTGAGTTGCGACGTCAAATACCGTAGTTTTTGCGACGTCATGACGTCGCAAAATTGAACATGAGCCAAAATGGTCTATTTTGCGAGAATAAGATTTGGAATGGTTAATTATTTGAATAAAACTATATTAGAAGCTATTGCAAGTGGTTTGGTCGCCAATTGACAAGTTTTGAGTTGCGACGTCGAATACCGTAGTTTTTGCGACGTCATGACGTCGCAAAATTGAACATGAGCCAAAATGGTCTATTTTGCAAAAATAAGATTTGGAATGGTTAATTATCTGTATAAAACGATATTAGAAGCTATTGCAAGTGGTTTGGTCGCCATTTGACCAGTTTTGAGTTGCGACGTCAACTACCGTAGTTTTTGCGACGTCATGACGTCGCAAAATTGAATATGAGCCAAAATGGTCTATTTTGCGAAAATAAGATTTGGAATGGTTAATTATCTGTATAAAACGATATTAGAGGCTATTACAAGTGGTTTGGTCGCCATTTGACAAGTTTTGAGTTGCGACGTCAAATACCGTAGTTTTTGCGACGTCATGACGTTGCAAAATTGAACATGAGCCAAAATGGTCTATTTTGCGAAAATAAGATTTGGAATGGTTAATTATCTGTATAAAACGATATTAGAGGCTATTACAAGTGGTTTGGTCGCCATTTGACAAGTTTTGAGTTGCGACGTCAAATACCGTAGTTTTTGCAACGTCATGACGTCGCAAAATTGAACATGAGGCAAAATGGTCGATTTTGCGAAAATAAGATTTGGAATGGTTAATTATCTGTATAAAACGATATTAGAGGCTATTACAAGTGGTTTGGTCGCCATTTGACAAGTTTTGAGTTGCGACGTCGAATACCGTAGTTTTTGCGACGTCATGACGTCGCAAAATTGAACATGAGCCAAAATGGTCTATTTTGCAAAAATAAGATTTGGAATGGTTAATTATCTGTATAAAACGATATTAGAAGCTATTGCAAGTGGTTTGGTCGCCATTTGACCAGTTTTGAGTTGCGACGTCAACTACCGTAGTTTTTGCGACGTCATGACGTTGCAAAATTGAACATGAGCCAAAATGGTCTATTTTGCGAAAATAAGATTTGGAATGGTTAATTATCTGTATAAAACGATATTAGAGGCTATTACAAGTGGTTTGGTCGCCATTTGACAAGTTTTGAGTTGCGACGTCAAATACCGTAGTTTTTGCAACGTCATGACGTCGCAAAATTGAACATGAGCCAAAATGGTCGATTTTGCGAAAATAAGATTTGGAATGGTTAATTATCTGTATAAAACGATATTAGAGGCTATTACAAGTGGTTTGGTCGCCATTTGACAAGTTTTGAGTTGCGACGTCAAATACCGTAGTTTTTGCGACGTCATGACGTCGCAATATTGAACATGAGCCAAAATGGTCTATTTTGCGAAAATAAGATTTGGAATGGTTAATTATCTGTATAAAACGATATTAGAGGCTATTACAAGTGGTTTGGTCGCCATTTGACAAGTTTTGAGTTGCGACGTCAAATACCGTAGTTTTTGCAACGTCATGACGTCGCAAAATTGAACATGAGCCAAAATGGTCGATTTTGCGAAAATAAGATTTGGAATGGTTAATTATCTGTATAAAACGATATTAGAGGCTATTACAAGTGGTTTGGTCGCCATTTGACAAGTTTTGAGTTGCGACGTCAAATACCGTAGTTTTTGCGACGTCATGACGTCGCAATATTGAACATGAGCCAAAATGGTCTATTTTGCGAAAATAAGATTTAGAATGGTTAATTATTTGAATAAAACTATATTAGAAGCTATTGCAAGTGGTTTGGTCGCTAATTGACAAGTTTTGAGTTGCGACGTCAAATACCGTAGTTTTTGCGACGTCATGACGTCGCAAAATTGAACATGAGCCAAAATGGTCTATTTTGCGAAATGAAGATTTGGGATGGTTAATTATCTGTATAAAACGATATTAGAGGCTATTACAAGTGGTTTGGTCGCCATTTGACAAGTTTTGAGTTGCGACGTCAAATACTGTAGTTTTTGCGACGTCATGACGTCGCAATATTGAACATGAGCCAAAATGGTCTATTTTGCGAAAATAAGATTTGGAATGGTTAATTATCTGTATAAAACGATATTAGAGGCTATTACAAGTGGTTTGGTCGCCATTTGACAAGTTTTGAGTTGCGACGTCAAATACCGTAGTTTTTGCAACGTCATGACGTCGCAAAATTGAACATGAGCCAAAATGGTCGATTTTGCGAAAATAAGATTTGGAATGGTTAATTATCTGTATAAAACGATATTAGAGGCTATTACAAGTGGTTTGGTCGCCATTTGACAAGTTTTGAGTTGCGACGTCAAATACCGTAGTTTTTGCGACGTCATGACGTCGCAATATTGAACATGAGCCAAAATGGTCTATTTTGCGAAAATAAGATTTAGAATGGTTAATTATTTGAATAAAACTATATTAGAAGCTATTGCAAGTGGTTTGGTCGCTAATTGACAAGTTTTGAGTTGCGACGTCAAATACCGTAGTTTTTGCGACGTCATGACGTCGCAAAATTGAACATGAGCCAAAATGGTCTATTTTGCGAAATGAAGATTTGGGATGGTTAATTATCTGTATAAAACGATATTAGAGGCTATTACAAGTGGTTTGGTCGCCATTTGACAAGTTTTGAGTTGCGACGTCAAATACCGTAGTTTTTGCGACGTCCTGACGTCGCAAAATTGAACATGAGCCAAAATGGTCTATTTTGCGAAAATTAGATTTGGAATGGTTAATTATTTGAATGAAACGATATTAGAAACTATTGCAAGTGGTTTGGTCGCCAATTGACAAGTGTTGAGTTGCGACGTCAAATACCGTAGTTTTTGCGACGTCATGACGTCGCAAAATTGAACATGAGCCAAAATGGTCTATTTTGCGAGAATAAGATTTGGAATGGTTAATTATTTGAATAAAACTATATTAGAAGCTATTGCAGGTGGTTTGGTACGCCATTTGACAAGTTTTGAGTTGCGACGTCAAATACCGTAGTTTTTGCGACGTCATGACGTCGCAAAATTGAACATGAGCCAAAATGGTCTATTTTGCGAAATGAAGATTTGGGATGGTTAATTATCTGTATAAAACGATATTAGAAGCTATTGCAAGTGGTTTGGTCGCCATTTGACAAGTTTTGAGTTGCGACGTCAAATACCGTAGTTTTTGCGACGACATGACGTCGCAAAATTGAACATGAGCCAAAATGGTCTATTTTGCGAAAATGAGATTTGGAATGGTTAATTATCTGTATAAAACGATATTAGAGGCTATTACAAGTGGTTTGGTCGCCATTTGACAAGTTTTGAGTTGCGACGTCAAATACCGTAGTTTTTGCGACGTCATGACGTCGCAAAATTGAACATGAGCCAAAATGGTCTATTTTGCGAAAATAAGATTTGGGATGGTTAATTATCTGTATTAAACGATATTAGAGGCTATTGCAAGTGGTTTGGTCGCCAATTGACAAGTTTTGAGTTGCGACGTCAAATACCGTAGTTTTTGCGACGTCATGACGTCGCAAAATTGAACATGAGCCAAAATGGTCTATTTTGCGAGAATAAGATTTGGAATGGTAAATTATTTGAATAAAACTATATTAGAAGCTATTGCAAGTGGTTTGGTCGCCAATTGACAAGTTTTGAGTTGCGACGTCAAATACCGTAGTTTTTGCGACGTCATGACGTCGCAAAATTGAACATGAGCCAAAATGGTCTATTTTGCGAGAATAAGATTTGGAATGGTTAATTATTTGAATAAAACTATATTAGAAGCTATTGCAAGTGGTTTGGTCGCCATTTGACAAGTTTTGAGTTGCGACGTCAAATACCGTAGTTTTTGCGACGTCATGACGTCGCAAAATTGAACATGAGCCAAAATGGTCTATTTTGCGAGAATAAGATTTGGAATAGTTAATTATTTGAATAAAACTATATTAGAAGCTATTGCAAGTGGTTTGGTCGCCAATTGACAAGTTTTGAGTTGCGACGTCAAATACCGTAGTTTTTGCGACGTCATGACGTCGCAAAATTGAACATGAGCCAAAATGGTCTATTTTGCGAGAATAAGATTTGGAATGGTTAATTATTTGAATAAAACTATATTAGAAGCTATTGCAAGTGGTTTGGTCGCCAATTGACAAGTTTTGAGTTGCGACGTCAAATACCGTAGTTTTTGCAACGTCATGACGTCGCAAAATTGAACATGAGCCAAAATGGTCTATTTTGCGAGAATAAGATTTGGAATGGTTAATTATTTGAATAAAACTATATTAGAAGCTATTGCAAGTGGTTTGGTACGCCATTTGACAAGTTTTGAGTTGCGACGTCAAATACCGTAGTTTTTGCGACGTCATGACGTCGCAAAATTGAACATGAGCCAAAATGGTCTATTTTGCGAAAATAAGATTTGAAATGGTTAATTATCTGTATAAAACGATATTAGAAGCTATTGTAAGTGGTTTGGTACGCCATTTGACAAGTTTTGAGTTGCGACGTCAAATACCGTAGTTTTTGCGACGTCATGACGTCGCAAAATTGAACATGAGCCAAAATGGTCTATTTTGCGAAAATAAGATTTAGAATGGTTAATTATTTGAATAAAACAATATCAGAGGCTATCGCAAGTGGTTTGGTCGCCAATTGACAAGTTTTGAGTTGCGACGTCAAATACCGTAGTTTTTGCGACGTCATGACGTCGCAAAATTGAACATGAGCCAAAATGGTCTATTTTGCGAAATGAAGATTTGGGATGGTTAATTATCTGTATAAAACGATATTAGAAGCTATTGCAAGTAGTTTGGTCGCAATTTGACAAGTTTTGAGTTGCGACGTCAAATACCGTAGTTTTTGCGACGTCATGACGTCGCAAAATTGAACATGAGCCAAAATGGTCTATTTTGCGAAAATCAGATTTGGGATGGTTAATTATCTGTATTAAACGATATTAGAGGCTATTGCAAGTGGTTTGGTCGCCAATTGACAAGTTTTGAGTTGCGACGTCAAATACCGTAGTTTTTGCGACGTCATGACGTCGCAAAATTGAACATGAGCCAAAATGGTCTATTTTGCGAGAATAAGATTTGGAATGGTTAATTATTTGAATAAAACTATATTAGAAGCTATTGCAAGTGGTTTAGTCGCCAATTGACAAGTTTTGAGTTGCGTCGTCGATACCGTAGTTTTTGCGACGTCATGACGTCGCAAAATTGAACATGAGCCAAAATGGTCTATTTTGCAAAAATAAGATTTGGAATGGTTAATTATCTGTATAAAACGATATTAGAAGCTATTGCAAGTGGTTTGGTCGCCATTTGACCAGTTTTGAGTTGCGACGTCAACTACCGTAGTTTTTGCGACGTCATGACGTCGCAAAATTGAATATGAGCCAAAATGGTCTATTTTGCGAAAATAAGATTTGGAATGGTTAATTATCTGTATAAAACGATATTAGAGGCTATTACAAGTGGTTTGGTCGCCATTTGACAAGTTTTGAGTTGCGACGTCAAATACCGTAGTTTTTGCGACGTCATGACGTTGCAAAATTGAACATGAGCCAAAATGGTCTATTTTGCGAAAATAAGATTTGGAATGGTTAATTATCTGTATAAAACGATATTAGAGGCTATTACAAGTGGTTTGGTCGCCATTCGACAAGTTTTGAGTTGCGACGTCAAATACCGTAGTTTTTGCAACGTCATGACGTCGCAAAATTGAACATGAGCCAAAATGGTCGATTTTGCGAAAATAAGATTTGGAATGGTTAATTATCTGTATAAAACGATATTAGAGGCTATTACAAGTGGTTTGGTCGCCATTTGACAAGTTTTGAGTTGCGACGTCAAATACCGTAGTTTTTGCGACGTCATGACGTCGCAATATTGAACATGAGCCAAAATGGTCTATTTTGCGAAAATAAGATTTAGAATGGTTAATTATTTGAATAAAACTATATTAGAAGCTATTGCAAGTGGTTTGGTCGCTAATTGACAAGTTTTGAGTTGCGACGTTAAATACCGTAGTTTTTGCGACGTCATGACGTCGCAAAATTGAACATGAGCCAAAATGGTCTATTTTGCGAAATGAAGATTTGGGATGGTTAATTATCTGTATAAAACGATATTAGAGGCTATTACAAGTGGTTTGGTCGCCATTTGACAAGTTTTGAGTTGCGACGTCAAATACCGTAGTTTTTGCGACGTCCTGACGTCGCAAAATTGAACATGAGCCAAAATGGTCTATTTTGCGAAAATTAGATTTGGAATGGTTAATTATTTGAATGAAACGATATTAGAAACTATTGCAAGTGGTTTGGTCGCCAATTGACAAGTGTTGAGTTGCGACGTCAAATACCGTAGTTTTTGCGACGTCATGACGTCGCAAAATTGAACATGAGCCAAAATGGTCTATTTTGCGAGAATAAGATTTGGAATGGTTAATTATTTGAATAAAACTATATTAGAAGCTATTGCAAGTGGTTTGGTCGCTAATTGACAAGTTTTGAGTTGCGACGTCAAATACCGTAGTTTTTGCAACGTCATGACGTCGCAAAATTGAACATGAGCCAAAATGGTCTATTTTGCGAAAATAAGATTTGGAATGGTTAATTATCTGTATAAAACGATATTAGAGGCTATTACAAGTGGTTTGGTCGCCAATTGACAAGTTTTGAGTTGCGACGTCGAATACCGTAGTTTTTGCGACGTCATGACGTCGCAAAATTGAACATGAGCCAAAATGGTCTATTTTGCAAAAATAAGATTTGGAATGGTTAATTATCTGTATAAAACGATATTAGAAGCTATTGCAAGTGGTTTGGTCGCCATTTGACCAGTTTTGAGTTGCGACGTCAACTACCGTAGTTTTTGCGACGTCATGACGTCGCAAAATTGAATATGAGCCAAAATGGTCTATTTTGCGAAAATAAGATTTGGAATGGTTAATTATCTGTATAAAACGATATTAGAGGCTATTACAAGTGGTTTGGTCGCCATTTGACAAGTTTTGAGTTGCGACGTCAAATACCGTAGTTTTTGCGACGTCATGACGTTGCAAAACTGAACATGAGCCAAAATGGTCTATTTTGCGAAAATAAGATTTGGAATGGTTAATTATCTGTATAAAACGATATTAGAGGCTATTACAAGTGGTTTGGTCGCCATTTGACAAGTTTTGAGTTGCGACGTCAAATACCGTAGTTTTTGCAACGTCATGACGTCGCAAAATTGAACATGAGCCAAAATGGTCGATTTTGCGGAAATAAGATTTGGAATGGTTAATTATCTGTATAAAACGATATTAGAGGCTATTACAAGTGGTTTGGTCGCCATTTGACAAGTTTTGAGTTGCGACGTCAAATACCGTAGTTTTTGCGACGTCCTGACGTCGCAAAATTGAACATGAGCCAAAATGGTCTATTTTGCGAAAATTAGATTTGGAATGGTTAATTATTTGAATGAAACGATATTAGAAACTATTGCAAGTGGTTTGGTCGCCAATTGACAAGTGTTGAGTTGCGACGTCAAATACCGTAGTTTTTGCGACGTCATGACGTCGCAAAATTGAACATAAGCCAAAATGGTCTATTTTGCGAGAATAAGATTTGGAATGGTTAATTATTTGAATGAAACTATATTAGAAGCTATTGCAAGTGGTTTGGTCGCTAATTGACAAGTTTTGAGTTGCGACGTCAAATACCGTAGTTTTTGCAACGTCATGACGTCGCAAAATTGAACATGAGCCAAAATGGTCTATTTTGCGAAAATAAGATTTGGAATGGTTAATTATCTGTATAAAACGATATTAGAGGCTATTACAAGTGGTTTGGTCGCCATTTGACAAGTTTTGAGTTGCGACGTCAAATACCGTAGTTTTTGCGACGTCATGACGTCGCAATATTGAACATGAGCCAAAATGGTCTATTTTGCGAAAATAAGATTTAGAATGGTTAATTATTTGAATAAAACTATATTAGAAGCTATTGCAAGTGGTTTGGTCGCTAATTGACAAGTTTTGAGTTGCGACGTTAAATACCGTAGTTTTTGCGACGTCATGACGTCGCAAAATTGAACATGAGCCAAAATGGTCTATTTGCGAAATGAAGATTTGGGATGGTTAATTATCTGTATAAAACGATATTAGAGGCTATTACAAGTGGTTTGGTCGCCATTTGACAAGTTTTGAGTTGCGACGTCAAATACCGTAGTTTTTGCGACGTCCTGACGTCGCAAAATTGAACATGAGCCAAAATGGTCTATTTTGCGAAAATTAGATTTGGAATGGTTAATTATTTGAATGAAACGATATTAGAAACTATTGCAAGTGGTTTGGTCGCCAATTGACAAGTGTTGAGTTGCGACGTCAAATACCGTAGTTTTTGCGACGTCATGACGTCGCAAAATTGAACATGAGCCAAAATGGTCTATTTTGCGAGAATAAGATTTGGAATGGTTAATTATTTGAATAAAACTATATTAGAAGCTATTGCAAGTGGTTTGGTCGCTAATTGACAAGTTTTGAGTTGCGACGTCAAATACCGTAGTTTTTGCAACGTCATGACGTCGCAAAATTGAACATGAGCCAAAATGGTCTATTTTGCGAAAATAAGATTTGGAATGGTTAATTATCTGTATAAAACGATATTAGAGGCTATTACAAGTGGTTTGGTCGCCAATTGACAAGTTTTGAGTTGCGACGTCGAATACCGTAGTTTTTGCGACGTCATGACGTCGCAAAATTGAACATGAGCCAAAATGGTCTATTTTGCAAAAATAAGATTTGGAATGGTTAATTATCTGTATAAAACGATATTAGAAGCTATTGCAAGTGGTTTGGTCGCCATTTGACCAGTTTTGAGTTGCGACGTCAACTACCGTAGTTTTTGCGACGTCATGACGTCGCAAAATTGAATATGAGCCAAAATGGTCTATTTTGCGAAAATAAGATTTGGAATGGTTAATTATCTGTATAAAACGATATTAGAGGCTATTACAAGTGGTTTGGTCGCCATTTGACAAGTTTTGAGTTGCGACGTCAAATACCGTAGTTTTTGCGACGTCATGACGTTGCAAAACTGAACATGAGCCAAAATGGTCTATTTTGCGAAAATAAGATTTGGAATGGTTAATTATCTGTATAAAACGATATTAGAGGCTATTACAAGTGGTTTGGTCGCCATTTGACAAGTTTTGAGTTGCGACGTCAAATACCGTAGTTTTTGCAACGTCATGACGTCGCAAAATTGAACATGAGCCAAAATGGTCGATTTTGCGGAAATAAGATTTGGAATGGTTAATTATCTGTATAAAACGATATTAGAGGCTATTACAAGTGGTTTGGTCGCCATTTGACAAGTTTTGAGTTGCGACGTCAAATACCGTAGTTTTTGCGACGTCCTGACGTCGCAAAATTGAACATGAGCCAAAATGGTCTATTTTGCGAAAATTAGATTTGGAATGGTTAATTATTTGAATGAAACGATATTAGAAACTATTGCAAGTGGTTTGGTCGCCAATTGACAAGTGTTGAGTTGCGACGTCAAATACCGTAGTTTTTGCGACGTCATGACGTCGCAAAATTGAACATAAGCCAAAATGGTCTATTTTGCGAGAATAAGATTTGGAATGGTTAATTATTTGAATGAAACTATATTAGAAGCTATTGCAAGTGGTTTGGTCGCTAATTGACAAGTTTTGAGTTGCGACGTCAAATACCGTAGTTTTTGCAACGTCATGACGTCGCAAAATTGAACATGAGCCAAAATGGTCTATTTTGCGAAAATAAGATTTGGAATGGTTAATTATCTGTATAAAACGATATTAGAGGCTATTACAAGTGGTTTGGTCGCCATTTGACAAGTTTTGAGTTGCGACGTCAAATACCGTAGTTTTTGCGACGTCATGACGTCGCAAAATTGAACATGAGCCAAAATGGTCTATTTTGCAAAAATAAGATTTGGAATGGTTAATTATATGTATAAAACAATATTAGAAGCTATTGCAAGTGGTTTGGTCGCAATTTGACAAGTTTTGAGTTGCGACGTCAAATACCGTAGTTTTTGCGACGTCATGACGTCGCAAAATTGAACATGAGCCAAAATGGTCTATTTTGCGAAAATAAGATTTGGATACATTTGCTTTTTACCTAAATAAAAAACCTAATTAAATACACTAATTCTTATTACCTTCCAACATGACCCTAACTGTAAGATTTGGTTGGTAAAATATGTTGCTTTCTAGAAAACTAACTTTAAAACCAGAAAGTTCATGGAAATTGTTAGATTCTCCGTCTATGGTGGGTAAATAACACTTTTACCAAGAAACGTAGTTGGTTTTCTCGCCTACAGCTGACAACTGTGTTTTATCAGCCACGCAACTATGCGTTGGTCTCTGCAAGATGCGGTGGGGAGTACACTTCCTTTCCTCCCGTATAACATGCTTCCGTAGCGCAGTCGGCAGCGCGTCAGTCTCATAATCTGAAGGTCGTGAGTTCGAGCCTCACCGGGAGCAATGTTTTGTTTTTCAGCAATCTATTTTTAAAATGCGTTTTAATCTCTGAGTTCATGTCAGTTTTGTTCTACATTTGCTTTCTACCTAAGTAAATGACCTAATTAAATGCACTAATCCTTATTACCTTCCAACATGACCCTAACTGTAAGATTTGGTTGGTTAAATATGTTGCTTTCTAGAAAACGAACTTTAAAACCAGAAAGTTCATGGAAATAGACTGGTGGGTTAATAACACTTTTACCAAAGAAACGTAGTTGGTTTTCTCGCCTACAGCTGACAACTGTGTTTTATCAGCCACGCAACTATGCGTTGGTCTCTGCAACATGCGGTGGGGAGTACACTTCCTTGCCTCCCGTATAACATGCTTCCGTAGCGCAGTCGGCAGCGCGTCAGTCTCATAATCTGAAGGTCGTGAGTTCGAGCCTCACCGGGAGCAATGTTTTGTTTTTCAGCAATCTATTTTTAAAAATGCGTTTTAATCTCTGAGTTCATGTCAGTTTTGTGCTACATTTGCTTTTTACCTAAGTGAAGAACCTGATTAATAGAACTACTCCTTATTACCTTCCACCATGACCCCAACTGTAAGATTTGTCTGGAAAGATATGTTGCTTTCTAGAAAACGAACTTCAAAACGAGAAAATTCATGAGATTGGTTAGATTCTCGGTCTATGGTGGGTAAATAACACTTTTACCAAAGAAACGTAGTTTTGTGCTACATCTGCTTTTTACCTATGTGAAAAACCTAATTAATAGCACTAATCCTTATTACCTTCCAACATGACCCTAACTGTAAGATTTGGATGGTAAAATATGTTGCTTTCTAGAAAACGAACTTTAAAACCAGAAAGTTCATGGAAATTGTTAGATTCTCCGTCTATGGTGGGTTAATAACACTTTTACCAAAGAAACGTAGTTGGTTTTCTCGCCTACAGCTGACAACTGTGTTTTATCAGCCACGCAACTATGCGTTGGTCTCTGCAACATGCGGTGGGGAGTACACTTCCTTGCCTCCCGTATAACATGCTTCCGTAGCGCAGTCGGCAGCGCGTCAGTCTCATAATCTGAAGGTCGTGAGTTCGAGCCTCACCGGGAGCAATGTTTTGTTTTTCAGCAATCTATTTTTAAAAATGCGTTTTAATCTCTGAGTTCAGGTCTGTTTTGTTCTACATTTGCTTTTTACCTAAGTGAAGAACCTGATTAATAGCACTACTCCTTATTACCTTCCAAAATGACCCCAAATGTGAGATTTGGCGGGTAAAATATGTTGCTTTCTAGAAAACGAACTTTAAAACCAGAAAATTCATGAAAATTGTTAGATTCCCGGTCTATGGTGGGTAAATAACACTTTTTACAAAGAAACGTAGTTTTGTTCTACATTTGCTTTCTACCTAAGTAAATGACCTAATTAAATGCACTAATCCTTATTACCTTCCAACATGACCCTAACTGTAAGATTTGGTTGGTAAAATATGTTGCTTTCTAGAAAACGAACTTTAAAACCAGAAAGTTCATGGAAATAGTTAGATTCTCCGTCTATGGTGGGTTAATAACACTTTTACCAAAGAAACGTAGTTGGTTTTCTCGCCTAAGCTGACAACTGTGTTTTATCAGCCACTCAACTATGCGTTGGTCTCTGCAACATGCGGTGGGGAGTACACTTCCTTGCCTCCCGTATAACATGCTTCCGTAGCGCAGTCGGCAGCGCGTCAGTCTCATAATCTGAAGGTCGTGAGTTCGAGCCTCACCGGGAGCAATGTTTTGTTTTTCAGCAATCTATTTTTAAAAATGCGTTTTAATCTCTGAGTTCATGTCAGTTTTGTGCTACATTTGCTTTTTACCTAAGTGAAGAACCTGATTAATAGAACTACTCCTTATTACCTTCCACCATGACCCCAACTGTAAGATTTGTCTGGAAAGATATGTTGCTTTCTAGAAAACGAACTTCAAAACGAGAAAATTCATGAGATTGGTTAGATTCTCGGTCTATGGTGGGTAAATAACACTTTTACCAAAGAAACGTAGTTTTGTGCTACATCTGCTTTTTACCTGTGTGAAAAACCTAATTAATAGCACTAATCCTTATTACCTTCCAACATGACCCTAACTGTAAGATTTGGATGGTAAAATATGTTGCTTTCT
>OZ038441.1:0-14511 GCA_964036275.1 Litoditis marina
CTCTTTTAGTTTATTAATAAAACATAACTCTGAAGAAGTTAAGAAAGACAGGAGTGATTAAAAATAATAATAATTTAATTAATTTTGTTAATTCCTTAGTAGTTTCATTACCCTCTAGAAAAACTTTAACATTAAGTTGAAATTTTGGTAGAATATTAGGTATAATTTTAGTTTTTCAAATTTTAACTGGTACTTTTTTAGCTTTTTATTATACTGCTGATAGTTTAATAGCTTTTTCTACAGTTCAGTATATTATATATGAGGTAAATTTTGGTTGAATCTTTCGTATTTTCCATTTTAATGGTGCTAGCTTATTTTTTATCTTTTTATATTTACATATTTTTAAAGGTTTATTTATAATAAGTTATCGTTTAAAAAAAGTATGAATATCTGGTTTAACTTTATATTTATTAATTATAATAGAAGCTTTTATAGGTTATGTTTTGGTTTGAGCACAAATAAGATTTTGAGCAGCAGTAGTTATTACTAGTTTATTAAGTGTTATTCCTATTTGAGGTCCTACTATTGTAACTTGAATTTGAAGAGGTTTTGGTGTTACAGGAGCTACATTAAAATTTTTCTTTGTTTTACATTTTTTAGTACCTTGAGGTCTTTTAGTTTTAGTTTTAGCACATTTAATTTTTTTACACAGTACTGGTGGTACATCAATATTATATTGTCACGGTGATTATGATAAAATTTGTTTTGCTCCAGAATATTGAGGTAAAGATGCTTATAATGTAATTGTTTGATTACTATTTTTTGTATTTTCTTTAATTTATCCTTTTGATTTAGGTGATCCAGAAATGTTTATTGAAGCTGATCCTATAATAAGACCCGTACATATTGTACCAGAGTGATATTTCTTATTTGCTTATGCTATTTTACGTGCTATTCCTAATAAAATTTTAGGTGTTATTGCTTTATTAATAAGAATTGTAGTATTTTATTTCTTTGCTTTAATTAATAATTATACTTCTTGTTTAACTAAATTAAATAAATATTTAGTATTCACTTTTATTATTTCTTCAGTAATTTTAAGTTGATTAGGTCAATGTATAGTAGAAGAACCTTTTACTTTCTTAAGACCATTATTTTCTATTATTTATTTTGGTTTAGCTGTAGTCTTATTAATAATTTTTATATTTAGAAAATTATTATTTAAGTAAAATTAAACATATATAGTATTAATAAATATATTAGATTTAGAATCTAAAGATATATTATATGTTATTTATCATAATTTTCATATTTTAAGTTTATCTAGTTATGCTTATTTTATATTTTTTGCTTCAATAAGATTAACAAGATCTTTAGTTATATTTTTTAAGTATGGTATAGTTTGATTATTTTTATTCTCTTTATTTAGAGTTTTATTTATTTCTTTTGCTTGAGGAAAAGATATTTCTATAGAAGGTTTAAGAGGTTATCATAATTTTTTTGTTATAGATGGTTTTAAATTAGGAACTGTATTATTTATTTTTAGTGAATTTATATTCTTTTTTAGAATTTTTTGAACCTTTTTTGATGCAGCGTTAGTTCCTGCTCATGAATTAGGTGAAACCTGATCTCCTATTGGTATACATTTAGTTAACCCTTTTGGTGTACCTTTATTAAATACTATTATTTTATTAAGTAGTGGTGTAACAGTAACTTGAGCTCATCATAGTTTATTAAGTAACAAAAGTTGTACTAATAGATTAGCTTTAACTTGTTTTTTAGCAGCTTATTTCACTGGTATTCAATTAATAGAGTATAGAGAAGCTAGTTTTTCTATATCTGATGGTATTTTTGGTAGAATTTTCTATTTAGCTACAGGTTTTCATGGTGTTCATGTATTATGCGGTGGTTTATTTTTAGCATTTAATTTTTTCCGTTTATTAAAATCTCATTTTAATTATAATCATCATTTAGGTTTAGAATTTGGTATTTTATACTGACATTTTGTTGATGTTGTTTGATTATTCTTATTTGTTTTTGTTTATTGATGATCTTACTAGTTACTTTAGTTTAATTAAGAACGTATAACTTGTAATTATAAAGTAAAGGTAACTTTGTTAGATTTTTTTTTAGTAACTTTAATTTGATTTATAAAACCTACATATTTTTTCTTTTTTATTTTATTTTTCTGTGTTATAATTTTTAATAATTATTCTTGAATAGGCTTATTTATAGTTATTGATTCTTATACATTTATTTTATTAATTATTATAAGAGTATTTATTTTAGGTATAATTTTAATAAGAGAAAAAAATAATAATTTATTAATTTTATCGGAAATATTAGTAATTATTTGTATTTTATTTTTTATCCCTAGTAATATAATAATATTATATATGTTTTTTGAACTTTCTATATTCCCTATTTTAGTAATAATTTTAGGTTATGGTTCCCAAATTGAAAAAATTAATTCTTCTTATTATTTAATATTTTATGCTGCTTTTTGTTCTTTTCCTTTTTTATTTGTTTATTTTAAAAGTGATTTTAGTTTAGTTTTTTCTTATTTTGATTTCTTTATTTCTTGAGAAATATTTTTTATTTTAAGCTTAAGATTTATAATAAAGTTCCCAATTTATTTTTTACATTTATGATTACCAAAAGCTCATGTTGAAGCACCAACAACTGCTAGAATATTATTAGCTGGACTATTACTAAAATTAGGTACAGCTGGATTTTTACGTATTTTAGGTAGAATAAATTTTATTCATAATAATGTCTGAATAATTATTGCTTTTTTAGGTATAATTTTAGGTTCTTTTTGTTGTGTATTCCAAAGTGATTCAAAATCTTTAGCTGCTTATTCATCAGTTACGCATATAAGATTTTTATTATTATCTTTAATTTTTATTACTATAAGGAGAAAAACTAGAAGTTTAATATTGATACTAGCTCATGGTTATACATCTACACTAATATTTTATTTAATTGGTGAGTTTTATCATACATCTTCTAGACGTATAATTTATTTTATAAACAGTTTTTTTAGTTCAAGTATAATTATAGGTATTTTATTTGCTGTTGTATTTTTATCTAATAGAGGTGTTCCACCTTCATTATCATTTTTATCAGAATTTATAGTAATTTCTAATAGTATTATCTTAACTAAATCTATATTTATTATAATTTTTATTTATTTTGTTGTATCATTTTATTATTCATTATTTTTAATTACTAGATCTTTAATAGGAAAAGAGTTCTTAAATATAAATAATTGAAATGTTGGATTTTCAGCCCCTTTAGTATTAATAATATACAATATTTTTTGAATTAGCATATTTTACTAAAACATTGTAAATCCTATAGATATAGTGATTATACTATAATCATAGGATTTAGAATAAGTTGTTAACACTGTAAGGTCCCCCCCTTACAAGTGTTATTTTTGTTTAAAATTTAAGAGCAAAATTTATTTGAAAAAAAAATCTCTTAAATTAATATATATAAAAAATATCAAGGTGGTTTATCAGTTTGATTAGAAAGATCTAATCATAAAGATATTGGAACATTATATTTTATTTTTGGTTTATGATCAGGTATGGTTGGTACCAGATTATCTTTAATTATTCGTTTAGAATTAGCTAAGCCTGGTGTATTCTTAGGTAATGGACAGTTATATAATTCTATTATTACTGCTCATGCTATTTTAATAATTTTTTTTATGGTTATACCTAGTATAATTGGTGGTTTTGGTAATTGAATATTACCTTTAATATTAGGTGCTCCTGATATAAGATTCCCCCGTTTAAATAATTTAAGTTTTTGATTATTACCTACAGCAATGTTTTTAATTTTAGATGCTTGTTTTGTTGATATAGGTTGTGGTACTAGCTGAACAGTATATCCTCCCTTAAGAACTTTAGGTCATCCTGGGAGAAGAGTTGATTTAGCTATTTTTAGATTACATTGCGCTGGTTTAAGTTCTATTTTAGGTGGTATTAATTTTATGTGTACAACAAAAAATTTACGTAGGAGTTCTATTTCATTAGAACATATAAGTTTATTTGTTTGAACTGTTTTCGTTACAGTTTTTTTATTAGTTTTATCATTACCTGTATTGGCTGGTGCTATTACTATATTATTAACTGATCGTAATTTAAATACTTCTTTTTTTGATCCTAGAACTGGTGGTAATCCATTAATTTATCAACATTTATTTTGATTTTTTGGTCACCCTGAAGTTTACATTTTAATTTTACCTGCTTTTGGTATTATTAGACAGTCAACTTTATATTTAACTGGTAAGAAAGAAGTATTTGGTTCATTAGGTATAGTTTATGCTATTTTAAGTATTGGTTTAGTAGGTTGTGTTGTTTGAGCCCATCATATATATACAGTAGGTATAGATTTAGATTCTCGTGCATATTTTACTGCTGCTACTATAGTTATTGCTGTTCCCACAGGTGTGAAAGTTTTTAGTTGATTAGCTACTTTATTTGGTATGAAAATAGTATTTCAACCAGTTTTATTATGAGTGTTAGGATTTATTTTCTTATTTACTTTAGGTGGTCTTACTGGTGTTATTTTATCTAATTCTAGTTTAGATATTATTTTACATGATACTTATTATGTTGTTAGTCATTTTCATTATGTTTTAAGTTTAGGTGCTGTTTTTGGTATTTTTACTGGTGTTAGATTATGATGAAGTTTTATTACTGGTTTTGTTTATGATAAATTAATGATATCAGTAGTATTTATTTTAATATTTATTGGTGTAAATTTAACTTTCTTTCCACTACATTTTGCCGGTTTACATGGATTCCCTCGTAAATATTTAGATTATCCAGATATTTATTCTATTTGAAATGTAATAGCTTCTTATGGTTCTATTATTAGTACATTTGGTTTATTTATATTTATTTATGTAATATTAGAATCTTTTTTTAGTTATCGTTTAGTTTTAAATGACTATTTCCCTAATAGTAGTCCTGAAAGTATATTAAGTGGTTATGTATTTGGTCATAGTTATCAGTCAGAAATTTATTTTAGTAGTACTTCTTTAAAAAATTAAAAAAAATCTTAGTATAAATTTAGTATATTTAATTGCAAATTAAAAGGTAAAAAGGTTTTTAATAAGATAGGATAAGTAAGTCTATGAGGTTCATACCCTTGAGGTGGTTTTCTCTTATTAAAAGTTTTAGTATAATAAAGTATAATTTATTGTCAATAAATAGGTAAAAACTTTAGATTCTTTAGTATATATAGTATGTTTGACTTCCAATCAAAAGGATTTAAGGATTAATAAATAATTTTTTTCAAGGTTATAATTTAAACTTTTCAAATAGTTTATTTGCTAGTTATATAGATTGATTCCATAATTTTAATTGTAGATTATTATTTGGTGTTTTAATTTTTGTTGTTTTATTATTTTGATATTTAATAGTAAGAAATTTATATTTCAAAAGAAAAAAAATTGAGTATCAATTTAGTGAATTATTATGTAGAGTATTTCCTACATTAATTTTACTTATACAAATAGTACCTTCTTTAAGTTTATTATACTATTATGGTTTAATAAATTTAGATAGAAATTTAACTATTAAAGTTACTGGTCATCAGTGATATTGAAGTTATGAATTTAGTGATATCCCTGGTTTAGAATTTGATTCTTATATGAAATCTTTAGATCAATTAGAATTAGGTGAACCTCGTTTATTAGAAGTTGATAATCGTTGTGTAATTCCTTGTGATACTAATATTCGTTTTTGTATCACTTCAGCTGATGTAATTCATGCTTGAGCTTTATCTACTTTAGCAGTAAAATTAGATGCTATAAGGGGTGTTTTAAGAACATTAAATTATAGATTTCCTATAGTAGGTGTTTTTTATGGTCAGTGCTCAGAAATTTGTGGTGCTAATCATAGATTTATACCTATTGTTTTAGAAGTTACACTTTTAGATAATTTTAAAAGGTGATGTTTTGGTAATATTGAATAATTAAGCTTTGTAGTTTATTTTAAAATTTTTACTTGTGGTGTAAAAGAATTAAGAGCTTTAAATTTAATTTAAATAAATATTGGTATTGCATATTATTAAAGGAAAATTTCATTTTTGATGAATAATAGAAACAAAAAGTAGAAAAGTATTTAGTTTTGTTGTTTCATAATAAAAAATAGTACTTTTAGAGTTGATATGTCGATTTTTGTGATAACTGTATTATAGTTTTATATTAGAAAATTATATATTTAATTTAAATATTATAGGAAAATAAAAATTTGAAGTGTTTTAAATTTAAGTTTTACAACTTTTTCCAACTTATATTTAAAAATTTTTATGTATTTAATAAAATTTTATTAAATAAATAATCTTTAAATTAGTAAGTTTATAAATAAAATAAATTAATAAAATATAAATAAAGAACTTGAAGTCTAGATCAAATGTTTTTTAAAGACTTAGGCTTTTAAATAAAGCTGGCTTCTGCCCTATGAATTTTAAATGGCAGTCTTAGCGTGAGGACATTAAGGTAGCAAAATAATTTGTGCTTTTATTGAGTTCCAGTATGAATGAAGTTATTGGTTAGTTCTATTTATTTTTTATTACTGAATTTAATATTTATTTAAGAAAAAATAAATATATTTATACAAAGATAAGTCTTCGGAAATTCTATTGTTAATATTTCTTTTGTTATATTAATAAATTTTCTAGGGCAGAATATTATATAATTGTATTTTACTATTGATAATATAAAGAATTACTCCGGAGTTAACAGAAAATCATACCTAATCTAGTTCTTATAGTAAGGTAAGTTTTACATCGATGTTGTATTTAGGTAATCTAAAAGAGGAGAAGATTTAGGAATTTCAGACTGTTCTTCTGTTAAGTAACCTAACGTGATATTAGTTTAATTCATTGTGAGATAGAATTGTTTATCTTGATAAATATTTATCATTAAGATATTTAGTACGAAAGGAACATTATAAAAGTTTTAAACTTTATAAAGATTTATTAATCTTTAATTTTAATTTTATTAATAGTATTATGTTTTACTTTAATTCTTTTATTAGTATTTTACTTAATTAATTTTTTATTAAGTATTAAAGAATTTAATAAGAATAAAATTAGTTCTTTTGAAAGTGGTTTCGTTAGGGTAGGTAAGATCCAAAATTCTTTTAGTATTCATTTTTTTATTATAATACTAATATTTGTTATTTTTGATTTAGAAATTGTTATATTCTTAGGTATTTTAGTCTCTGATATATCTTCTTTTATTAGTTTTTTAATAATATTTAGCTTTATTTTAGGTGGTTTTTATATGGAATGATGATATGGTAAGCTTATTTGAGTCATTTAAATTAATATTTCTATTTTTTTGATTAGTTTAATTTTTTTTATAGGTATAGTTATAATTTGAACTTTACCTATAATAAAATTAAGTATTAGTATATTAGAATGAGATTTTTTAAGTTTAAAATTTAATTTTTATTTTAATAGTATTTTATTTTCTTTTATTTTATTTTTAGTTACTTTAAGAGTTTTGGTTTTTAGAACATATTATCTTAATGGTGAATTAAATTTTAATTATTATTATTTTGTTTTATTAATTTTTGTTGGTAGTATGTTTATATTAAATTTTAGGAATAGTATTTTTACTATATTATTGAGTTGGGATTTATTAGGTATTTCTAGATTTTTTTTAGTTTTATTTTATAATAATTGAGATAGTTGTAGAGGTGCTATAAATACTGCTTTAACAAATCGTTTAGGTGATTATTTTATATTTGTATTTTTTAGTGGTTCAATTTTTAGTGGTTATTATTTCTTAAGGTTTAGTATATTTAGAAGTTATTTAGTAATTTTACTTTTATTAACAGCTTTTACTAAAAGTGCTCAATTTCCTTTTAGTAGTTGATTACCTAAAGCTATAAGAGCTCCAACTCCAGTTAGTTCTTTGGTACACAGAAGAACGTTAGTTACTGCAGGTTTAATTTTATTAATAAATTTTAGTAATCTAATTATACAAAAAAATGTGATTAGAGTAATTTTAATTATTGGTTTATTTACTATATTTTTTTCTAGTGTTACAGCTTTAGTAGAAGAAGATTTAAAAAAAGTAGTTGCTTTAAGTACTTTATCACAGATAGGTTTTTCTATGGTTACTCTAGGTTTAGGATTAAGATTTATTTCTTTTATCCATTTAATTAGACATGCATTATTCAAAAGTTGTTTATTTATACAGGTTGGTTATATTATTCATTGTTCATTTGGTCAGCAAGATGGTCGTAATTATAGTAATAATGGGAATTTACCTAATTTTATTCAGTTACAACTTTTAGTTACTTTATTTTGTTTATGTGGTTTAATTTTTTCTAGTGGTGCTGTAAGAAAAGATTTTATTTTAGAGTTCTTTTTTAGTAATAGGTATATAATTTTTTTTAGTTTAATATTTTTTGTTTCTGTATTTTTAACTTTTGGTTATAGATATCGTTTATGAAAAAGATTTTTTTTAAGTTTTAATAAAGTAATAAATCATTACAGAAGTTCAATTTTTATAAATTTTTTAAGTTTATTCTTAGTTCTTTTTTCTATTTCTTTTTTATGATGATTAAATTTTAATATATTAAATGTACCAAGCTTATTTTTATATGTAGATTTTTATGGTCCTTTATTCTTTTTATTTATAATAATTTTTGTTTCTTTTTTAGCAGTAAAAATATTATTTAAAGAATTAACATATAAATTCTTAGTAGATTATTTAGCTAAGAATAGAGTTATAAAAATAAAAAATTTAAAATTTATAGATTTATTTTTGAATAATTTAAATTCTAAAGGTTTTAGTTCTTTTATATATTTAAGTTTATTTAATAATAATTATTTAAAAAGTTTAAATTTTAATAGTATTATTATTCTAGTATTTTTTATTTTTTTAATAATTTAAATGGGGTTTTATTTTAATTTAAAATATATGTTTTGCATACATAAGATATATAACTCTAAAAACCTTAGTTTAAGGGGTATTTTTATTTTATATAATCATTAAATTTAAGTTATTAATTTTAATTTTTAGCTTTTAAAATAAGTGCATTAAATGTAAATTTTAAAAATAAAATATAAAAACCTTAGTTTAAGGGGTATTTTTATTTTATATAATCATTAAATTTAAGTTATTAATTTTAATTTTTAGCTTTTAAAATAAGTGCATTAAATGTAAATTTTAAAAATAAAATATAAAAACCTTAGTTTAAGGGGTATTTTTATTTTATATAATCATTAAATTTAAGTTATTAATTTTAATTTTTAGCTTTTAAAATAAGTGCATTAAATGTAAATTTTAAAAATAAAATATAAAAACCTTAGTTTAAGGGGTATTTTTATTTTATATAATCATTAAATTTAAGTTATTAATTTTAATTTTTAGCTTTTAAAATAAGTGCATTAAATGTAAATTTTAAAAATAAAATATAAAAACCTTAGTTTAAGGGGTATTTTTATTTTATATAATCATTAAATTTAAGTTATTAATTTTAATTTTTAGCTTTTAAAATAAGTGCATTAAATGTAAATTTTAAAAATAAAATATAAAAACCTTAGTTTAAGGGGTATTTTTATTTTATATAATCATTAAATTTAAGTTATTAATTTTAATTTTTAGCTTTTAAAATAAGTGCATTAAATGTAAATTTTAAAAATAAAATATAAAAACCTTAGTTTAAGGGGTATTTTTATTTTATATAATCATTAAATTTAAGTTATTAATTTTAATTTTTAGCTTTTAAAATAAGTGCATTATATATATATATATATATATATATTATATATAATTATATATAATTATATATAATATATTTTATTAAAAATAAAGAGAAATATAATTTCTCTTTTATATAGCGGAGCTATATCTATATATAAATATATATTATATTGTATAATTTATACAATATATTTTATTAAAAATAAAGAGAAATATAATTTCTCTTTTATATAGCGGAGCTATATCTATATATAAATATATATTATATATATATATATTATAAATTAATTTAATATAACGTACTATTTTATTCACTATAAGTAAGAATATTTATAGTACACGATTAGATTAATTTATAATATATATATATATAATATAAATAAAGAAGTCCAGTAAGTAGTTTAATTAAAATATAACATTTGGGTTGTTAAGATTAGTTACTGAGAATTTTTAGTTTAATTAGAATAATTCACTTACAATGAATAGGTTTTAAAATTCTATATTAAAATTATTTTTTCTTTTATCTGTTTTAAGTAGGATTATTAGTTATATAAATATTGATCCTATAAAAAGTAGATTCTTTTTAATTTTTTCTTTATTATTTAGAATACCTCTTATATCAATAAGTATACATATTTGATTTTCTTATTTTGTATGTCTTTTATTTTTAAGTGGTATTTTTGTTATTTTAGTATATTTTTCTAGTTTGTCTAAAATTAATGTTACTAAAAGACATTTAGTGTTTTTATGTATAACTTTAACTTTATTATTTTTAATACCCGAGTTTTTATTTAAAAGTGATAACTTAAATTTAAGAGGTTTTTATTATAGTATTTATTGATCTATATTTGTTTTTATTTTATCAATTTTAATTTTTTTTATAAATTTTAGTAGTTATTTTTTAAATTTTTCTGGTGCTTTACGTAAAGTGTAAAATTATTTTTTTATTTGTTGGATTATTTATATTTTTTTTTAAGTGACAACGTTTAATTTTTATTTTAATTTCATTAGAATTTTTAATATTAAGTTTATTTTTAAATTTTTCTGGTTTAATTTCAGAAATAATATTTTTTTATTTTATATGTTTTTCTGTTATTTCTAGTATTTTAGGTATAATTATCATGGTAGGTAATATAAAATCTTTTGGTAGTGATCAATGTATTTTTTAACAGATATAAGTTAAGTTTAAACTATTGATCTTCAAAATCAAAAATATAATTCTGTAGTGAGATAATAGTATAATTTAGTATTTTTCTTTTTCGAAGAAAAGGTTAATTTATCTTATTTGAAGTTTTCTTTTAGAGATTTAAAATTTGATCATGGTTTAGAATGATTTAAAATGGTATTATCTAAGTATGATTTACGGAGTAGGCAATAAAAATTTACCTCGGCAATTTATCGCTTGTATAACACTTGTTCCAGAATAATCGGCTAGACTTGTTGAAGCTTGTACTTTAATTGATGTTAATTATAAAATGTTAAATAAAAACTTTAAAAGTTTTAGGTAGAATTAGAACTTTTTAAAATATAATTTTATAATTTTAAATTTTGGTGAACGAATTAGATTAGTACCTAATTAGACAAAAATTAAAAGAGCAGGAGTAAAGTAGTATTTAAACTGAAAAGATATTGGCAGACTTCCTAAATTATCTTTGGAGGCTGAGTAATAACTGAGAACCCTCATTAACTACTTAATTTTTAGACTCATGTATGATCGTTTATTTTATTCTTTAGGATTATAAATAAAAATTTTTAATTTAATAAAATAGATATATACCTGGTTTATAATAAAAGTAATATTTGGCCTACAATATTTTATAATGTGAATAATAAATGTAGTTATTTATTTGAAAATGTAAAAGACAGTAAAAAATTTTTTATATATTTTTGAAGAGTATCTAGGAGTGGTACAAATCATCCATCAATTGCCCAAAGGGGAGTAAGTTGTAGTAAAGTAGATTTAGGGGAACCTTAATCTAGTAATAAACTAAATATAAAAATGTTTTGAAAACATTTTTAGAGTATAACTCGTAGTTTTTAAGAGTTAGTTTAAGTAAAGAATTGTTGACTGTTAATCAAAAGGTATATCTCTTAAAAGAGTTTAGTTTAAATTTAAAATGTTAGATTGTAAATCTAAAGTTATTTACTCTTGTTGATTATGAGTTTATTAATAATTATTTTAATAATAATTTTTATTGTTCAAAGTATTGCTTTTATTACTTTATATGAGCGTCATTTATTAAGAAGGAGACAAAATCGTTTAGGTCCTACAAAGGTTACTTTTATAGGTTTGGCTCAAGCTTTATTAGATGGTGTTAAATTACTAAAGAAAGAACAAATAACACCTTTAAACTCTTCGGAGATTTCTTTTTTATTGGTTCCTGGTATTTCTTTTGTTGTAATATATCTTGAATGATTTACAATTCCTTATTTTTTTGATTTTTTAAGTTTTGAATATTCTGTTTTATTTTTTTTATGTTTAATTGGTTTCTCTGTTTATACAACTTTAGTTAGTGGTATTGTTAGTAAATCTAAATATGGTATAATTGGTGCTATTCGTGCTAGAAGACAAAGTATTTCTTATGAGATTACATTTTCTTTATATATTTTAGCTATTATTATTCATAATAATGTTTTTAATTTTGTTGCTAAATTTAATTTAAGTTTAGTTATTATTTATTTACCATTTTTAATTATAGTAATTGCTGAATTAAATCGTGCACCTTTTGATTTTTCTGAAGGTGAAAGTGAATTAGTTAGTGGTTTTAATGTAGAATTTGCTAGTGTTGCTTTTGTTTTATTATTTTTAAGTGAATATGGTAGACTAATTTTTTTTAGTGTATTAACTTCTGTTATATTTTTTAATTTCTCTATTTTTTTTAGTTTTATTATATTTTCTATTTTAATTTTTATTCGAAGTTCTTATCCTCGTTATCGTTATGATTTAATAATAAGTTTATTTTGATTTAAATTATTACCTATTTCTTTAATCTTTTTAGGTTATTTTGCAGTTTTATTTTATTAAATATTAATCAAGTTTATTTTTTAGATATTTTTATGTTTGTTTTTATTTTACAATATTTATTTTATTTTAAAGAAGGTATGTTAAATACTTTAGTTAAAAAATTTTTAAATAGTTTAGTCGGTGTTTTTAGTTATTCTAATACTTTACCTTTAAGTTCTGTAATTTCAGTTTTTACTTTTATTATTTTATTAACTTGTTGTTTTGGTGGTTATTTTACTTACTCTTTTTGTCCTTGTGGTATAGTTGAATTTACTTTTGTTTATGCTGCAGTAGCATGAATAAGAACATTATTAACTTTTATTTCTAGAGAAAAATTCTCTGTTTATATAAGAAAAGGAGGTGATTCTTTTTTAAAAACTTTTAGTATATTATTAGTAGAAATTGTTAGTGAATTTTCTCGTCCATTAGCTTTAACTGTACGTTTAACAGTTAATATTATAGTAGGTCATTTAATTAGTATAATATTATATCAAGGTTTAGAATTAACTTTAGGAGAAAAATATATCTGAATTTCTATTTTTGCTATTATAATAGAATGTTTTGTATTTTTTATTCAAAGTTATATTTTTTCACGTTTAATTTACTTATATTTAAATGAATAATAGAGATGTTAACTTAAGAATAAAGTGCCAAACTTTTAATTTGGAAATGGAAACCCACATCTTAGTTGATATAGCATAAGAAGTGCATTTGTTTTAAGCGCAAAAGATATAAGTCAACTAACGAGTTTATAAACAAGTCTTCTAAATTTGTTCTAGGTTAGTTCCTGCTCGTTTTTGATTATAATTTTAATTATTATAACTATATTTTTAACTTTATTAGGCTTATTAGTAAATAATTTAATTGTTTGATGAAGTATTTTTTTAATAATAACTATTTTATTTACTTTATTAAATAAAAGAAATAAAAGGTATAGAAGAGTTTTTAATTATTTTATTATCCAAGAGAGTTTAGGTTTATTATTTTTAGTATTTTCTGGTGGTATATTACAATTTTTTATTGTTTTAATAAAAATTGGTGTTGCACCTTTACACTTTTGAATTTTTAATGTTACTAATAATATTATCAACTATAGCTTAATGTGATTTTTAACTTTTCAAAAATTACCTTTTTTAGTAATTTTATTACAGATATTTTGATTAAATTCTTTTTATTTATTAATATTTGGTTTATTAATTTGTTATTTACAAATATTTATTATAAAAAGATATAAAAATTTAATTATTATTTCTTCTACTGAATCTTTTAATTGAATTATTTTAGGTTTATTTTTTTCTGTTTTAAATTCTCTTTATTTATTTATTTATTATTTTGTTTTAATAGCTATATTAATTAGTAAATTTACTAAATTTAGACAAAATTTTGTTAATTGAGAAACTAGTTTAGTATTTTTAAATATTCCTTTTAGTGTTTCTTTTTTTGTAAAAATTTTTTCTCTAAGTGAAATTTTAAAATTTGAGAGTTTCTTTGTTTTATTATTACTTTTTTTAATGTTTTTATCAGTTTTGGCTTTTAGTTTTTGGCTTATTAATTTAAGTATAAAAAATAATACTAGTAATCAAACTAATAATAAATTTATATATTTTATAGTATTACCATTAATAGTAATTTCTATTATTTAACTTTTCTAGTAAAATATATTATATTATCTTGATAAGGTAAAGTTCCAATTTGGGTGAAGTAAGATGAAAAATAGATATTACTATGTTTGGTTACGGTCCAAAAAGAATTACATCTTTTGTAATTTAGTTTAGGTAGAATATTTGTTTTTGGTGCAAAAGGGTATAATTACAATTTTTGA